>VZSF01005377.1:1188105-1245315 GCA_013398295.1 Chionis minor
GGGGGGGAGCAGAGAGAGACATGGGGTTCAGACACGGCGGGGGGGGAGAGACATGGGGGGCAAGAGAGAGAGACACGGGGGGCAGCACGGCGAGCGGTTCCCCCGTCCGGCTACTTCACACCCCGACATGTAAACGTGCAGATTTTTCCCCCTCTCGCAGCATAAATAGAGATTTTTCTAAAAGTAATTGGTTACGAACTAAGAAAACAAAAGGGTTGTTTAAAAGCACTCCAAGCATCTCCAGCAGCGCTCGCAGGACCGCGCTCTGCAAGAGACGCGATATTCTCGTTTGGAAGGGTGACTTGGCCCTCGGTGACGTCAACGTCCACTTGACCCCAGTGTTGGGAGCGGGGACTTGATAAAGAGTTTCACTCTGGCGACAAAAGAATTTCGCTCCGGTGACAAAGAATTTCACTCTGGGGACACGGAGACGTGAGCTGCGAGTGGGCCTGGATCCCGCAAGGCAGGTCCGTGTTCCGACCCGAACCAGCCCGGCTGGATTCTGCAGTTGTGTCGGCTGCAGCGTGGCAAATCGTCTGGGAGAGGGATATTCAGGAACACCTACTATTCAGGCCCTTCATCAAGCAGTGCCATTGCAAATCACAGTGGCAGGTCCTCTACAAAGCGTTCGGTCCAAACGGAGGAGATCCAGGCTCCCACCGTCTCTCTGGGGCTGTAAATAATGACATCTCATTTTTACCAGCCTGATCTTTGCTGGATGCCCATCTCCCGTGGGAGGCAACGAGAACTGTCACCACTCAGGATATCTCAAAACCCCACTACCCGTTGAATTGCACTAACATATGAAAATCCTAGAATCCTAGAATGGTTAGAGTTGGAAGGGACCTTAAAGATCATCAAGTTCCAACCCCCCTGCCATGGGCAGGGACACCTCTGACTACAGCAGGTTGCTCAAAGCCCCATCCAGCCTGGCCTTAAATACTTCCAGGGATGGGGCATCCACAACTTCCCTGGGCAACCTGTTCCAGTGCCTCACCACCCTCACAGTAAAGAACTTCTTCCTAATATCTAATCTAAATCTCCCCTCTTCCAATTTAAAACCATTACCCCTTGTCCTATCACTAGATTTCCTGACAAAGAGTCCCTCTCCAGCTCTCCTGTAGGCTCCCTTCAGGTACTGAAAGGCTGCTCTCAGGTCTCCCCGGAGCCTTCTCTTCTCCAGGCTGAACAGCCCCAGATCTCTCAGCCTGTCCTCATAGGAGAGGTGCTCCATCCCTCTAATCATCTTAGTGGCCCTTCGCTGGACCTGTTCCAACAGTCCGATGTCCTTTCTATGTTGAGGACTCCAGAGCTGGACACAGTACTCCAGGTGGGGGCTCACAAGCGCAGAGTAGAGGGGGAGAATCACCTCCCGTGCCCTGCTGGTCACGCTTCTTTTGATGCAACCCAGGATACGGTTGGCTTTCTGGGCTGCCAGCGCGCACTGCCGGCAAATATGGGATAGGATTTTTTATCATCTTACATTGCAAGTGAGAAGCAGTTGGGGTAGCTCCGGTGCTCAGCTGCTGCAGTGCCCTGGGCAGATCTCTTCATCTCCCTCCAATTCCCAGCCAACATCCCTCCCGCGCGTTCAGAATAGCTTTCCATGCTACGGATTCTCCCACCTGCGCTTCTAAGAAGTTTAATTTCCCTTGATCTTCACTTGGTGCCTCTAAGTGGCAGAAAAAACACAAATAAGAATTAATTACTGGTAATTTGCTCTAACAAACTTGTTCTCTGCAAGGCAGAATTTTAAACATAAGGAGACGGTATCGCTATTAGCCACAGTATCATTGTAAAATATACTGTTTTTTTAACAATACGTGGTGATCCGTCATCTGCGTGGAACGTGTGGACTGTGAATTTGTTACACGCGCAGCGTGTTACTCATCAAACTGTGATGCGCAGTGATGCTACACCCAGTTTCCACCGGGCAGCCAAACCCTTCTCGAAAATGAGGTTTTGATCTTCTCCCAAGGGCTGCTCATGACATGACTGAGATGCTCCCAACTCCATGCAGGTGTTTCACACCTGAACCACCAAACATGAGAACACCGCGGCTTCCAGGTTAGAGATGGGCATCTTGGCCTGTATCAAGAACGGTGTGACCAGCAGGAGCAGGGAGGTGACTGTCCCCCTGTGCTCAGCACTGGTGAGGCCGCAGCTCGAGTGCTGGGTTCAGTTTTGGGCACCGCAGTATCGGAGAGACATTGAGGGGCTGGAGCGTGTCCAGAGAAGGGCAACGGAGCTGGGGAGGGGCCTGGAGAACAAGTCTCATGAGGAGCGGCTGAGGGAGTTGGGATTGTTGAGGCTGGAGAAGAGAAGGTTGAGGGGAGACCTTCTCCCTCTCTACAACTCCCTGAAAGGAGGTTGTAGCCAGGTGGGGTCAATCACTTCTCCCAAGGAACAAGTGATGGGACAAGAGGAAATGGCCTCAAGTTGTGCCAGGGGAGGTTTAGGTGGGATATTAGGAAAAACTTCTTGACCGAAAGGGTTCTCAAGCATTGGAACAGGCTGCCCAGGGAGGTGGTGGAATCGCCGTCCCTGGAGGTATTTAAAAGCCGGGCAGACGTGGTGCTGAGGGACATGGGTTAGGGGTGGGTTTTGGCATAGGTTTGTGGTTGGACTGGATGATCTTGAAGGTCTCTTCCAACCCAAGTGATTCTGTGGCAGATATCTGAAGTCGTCCTTCTTATGCACAAAACCCTCTAGTAAAACTTCAGCAGTGCCCCTACCCGTAGCCCGTGCAGTGGTTTTGTAGAGAGCTGAGGGCTCACAGAGAGAACAGGGCACTGCCCAGGGCTGCCCCCCTCCTCACAGGACGAGGACGTCCAAGCCTGTATGAATCCATTCCAAATTGCTTCCTGCTACAAACGGGATATGGCTTTTCTGTGGCCCTTTTGCAGCGCCTGGCAGACCAAGCGATGCAGAGGGTTTTTCGCATCACCCTGCATTCCCTTCTGCCCCGGGAACACTCCAGCCACCCCCGGAGAGCTCCTTCAGCAACGCCGGCGGTGTCAGCCTCGTACAAATTTCAGTACTTCGAGCTGAACGTTCCTTGTTGCAATTTAAGGTTGCTATGTGTGTGGTAACATCCACCGTTAGTTAAAATGATCCTCCTTAGAAAGAGAAAAACATCTTTTTTCTGGTAAAGATAGTTTTATTTCCATTTTACTTACGCTTAACCATGGCTTAACCATCATCCCAAATAAAGCAAAGGAAGGGCTTGATGAGCAGCATCACGTAGATGACAGGAGAGGGACTGTGGAACACGCTTAGATCTGAGGCCGCATTGTTAAAGAAGAAAAGTATTCACGGAGACGCTGAAATGAGTTTTTGAAAGACCACCTGTGTTCTGGCTGCCAAGGCTTTGGGCTAGGGGTTCTCTCATCAAGAGTCCAACCGACAGCCCAGAACCTTGATTTTACTTTAACATTCTGGAATTTGTAGTTAAGCTGGCCGAGCTGTGTGCCTGTGTTTTCCAACCCAGGTAAAGCACATTCTTGGCAGCAAATGAAAAACAGAGCAAAGCATGAAAGACAGACAAGTAGTAACTAGAGTAGCTGGTTTTATGACTGAAGTAGGGGAAGTTGGTGAATGTTTCATTAAATATAGTGATTTGCAAATGTCAGGGGCACATGAAGGAAGCAATCTCAGCTATCACAAAGTACTTCAGAAAGCCTCTTATTTAATTTTATAATATCACCCGATATATTTTTCCGTCTCTCTCTCTTTATTTTAATGCTCAAGTGTTGTTTAACGGGGCCGTTAATGGTGATCAGGCTACACCCTGTTCTTCTCTGCCCCAAACAGGAGCAGGATAGATAGTTAAATTCTAATTGAGGCCACATCAGAGATTATCTCAGTTTACATAAGTACCACATCAAAACCACAAAGCAGAGGTCAGAGTTGGACAGAAATTGGGTGACTAAAGTTCATTCACAATTTTAGTGCACTAAGAAAGTCATTACCCGAGTCTTTTACATCATAATTGAAAGAGCAGCATGTTTGCAAATTAGCAGACTGCTGAAGTAAAACTTTTATCTAAACTTAGCGTTTCAAAATGGGAAGTTAACAGAGCCATTAGAAAGAAGCCAGTGTCTTAGAAACAGTTCTGAATTACTCACTGCATCTTTTTGAGCTTAAGAACGGAATTCTACTGCCCTCCTGTGTTCCAAATAAGAACTGCAATAACTAAAGAACATACCGACCTACACTGAATGCATGGAAAAGGGAAGGAAAAAAGCTTTTTCCTGTGATAACACTTAAGAATTCTTCTAGTCACCAGCCTAAATCCTATCCAGCTAGGGTCTGTGCATATAAAAACAACAGAGGTGGCACTTGAATCAAGCGGTTTACATTCAAAGCAAGAGAAAGGATGTGGAAACAGTGTGGAGAAAAACATAAAATAATAAAACCATGCTGTTCCGCAAAATAGTAAGTGCCTTTAGCACAGTAACTAAAAAACTACTACTACAACTAAAGCCATCTGTTCGTTAATTTAATAAGTCAGTTCCTCTAGCTGATGAAAGGTCAGGTTTGGTTCAGAATTAGACTCATTTTCCAATCACCAGCAGAAACCATAAATAAAAAGAAGCAGAGTAAGCTAGATAAGCAATTAAATATGCAAATACATAAATACACCACCAGTAGAAAAAAAAAAGTGGTTTTATCCATCTGCCTGTACATGTTTTATCATGGAACAATATTTAACATATTATCTGAAAATCTCACAGCCCAGATACATTATAACTGAATATTTCACAGCACATTTTGTTACCAAAATAAGGCAAGTGCTCGTATGCTAGTGCTAGTTTTGGTACTTAGTTTGCAATGCCCTATTGTCAGTTCGTTTCGTTGTTCTGGTAATCTAACAGGTATATTTCTGAACAAGCTTTCAACTAAACCACTATTTACCTGCCACCGATTTCACTGGCAGTCTTTCTTTTTCCTGGATTATTCTGCACCAGCACTGCTGTGAGAAAGGGCAAACGTTCGTTAACTGAGCTGAGGTTTACAGCTACTACAGCTCACCTTTTGATTATCACACGGAGCCAAGGTACGACAAACTCGTTCAGAAGTACTTTCTCCTGTTTATAGCTAAAGAGTAAGCTAAGGGCTGTGTCCCTGACCCCAACTCATGCATTATGGCAAGATCTCCCTCTCCTGCAAACACATTTCAGCATGTTCCACCTTACTGCAGTGGTGGAAGGAAACCATTTCTTCACCAGAAGAAATTCACAGCAGCTCTGTGCACCCCTGAGCCGAGGGCGAACATCAATAGGTGTTCACTGTCTCCTTGTTCTATTTATATATAGTATAAGTTGCTTTTTAAGCAGGGCATGTAGCATTTACCCAAATAAAGCAGAGTAGCAAATTCCCCAGGATTCTAACCGCGTACGACAGTGCACCGCTACCCTGCACGCTATTCTACCGACAAAGAAGTCAAACTGTGGGGAAACGATGCTTCTGCCAAGACCACTCCTGGAGAAGATGCTATGTGAAAATCGTTGCTTTTGTGTAAAAGTACCAAAAAGCAATTACATCATTTGGACAGATTTCCTGTCCAAAACTGATATGGGGACAGATTTATAAAGGTATTTAGATGCTTACTGATGCTGAAAGGTGCCTAGCTGGAATTTAGAAGTAACTTAAAAGCTAATTCCTGTTGAAATTACTATAGGAACATGAAGTTTCTCAGAAAGCCATTCTGGTTTAGATGTGCTAGCGTATGTCTAAGTTAATAAAGACCCGACATTGCACGTCCCAGCACTGTGCCACACAAGCTTATCAACTCCAATTCAGAAGCTGCGTAGATTTTCTTCACATGGCTTACTCTGTGTTTAGGAATGTTCAAAATCTCCCAGTTTTCATGACTTCAGGATCTGCATTCAAGTAAGAGGCAGGCACAGATTTCTCGGAGCGGTCAGGAGGACTTTACTCCCCCTTACCAGCAGCAACTAGCATGACCAGTATCGCTAGCAGGGGACAGGTCTGCAGACACAGTGCTATGTAGTTCCTCTGCATTCCCTCCAAGCCAGCCCTGCTCTTCCTCACTCCTCATGGGGTAGAACTGTTGATTCCAATAGAAATTTGCCACTGTTGAGTTGGGATAATACGGTGCTGAGCAGGGTAATAGTTTGTTAGATGGGTTTATCACTTTTTCCTCAAGAGAGATTCTAGATGAAATGTAATCATCTCTGTTTCATGTTTTTGTGCAAATATTTCCAAAGCCATCTGACTACTGAAACCTGGCTCCTTCTCAATTAAACAGGAATGGGGACTGTAACAGCCCTCAGGCAGCTTTGAAAATTTCTGCCTTGATGTATCCTTAAGTCAGATGAACAGGTTCTGAGTAATCAGTTAGTTGGCGTTTCCATTTTAATAGCTTTGTATTTTTATGTTTGAGTTTATTAAAATTTCAAAGCATAGCTTCTCTACCCCTCCTCCATCTGTTTCTTTTTAAGGAAAGACAGAAGAATCTTCCCATCTAGCCTGCATTTCATCCAGATGGTGATCTCTCCCTTCAGGCATGAATTCTACCCATGCAAATCACAGCATCCATCATACAATCAGCTTTTGCATTAGTTGCAAAAGCTCAGTAGGACATTTGCTCCATTAGATAATGCAAGGTGTGCAATGCAAACCACATCTGCAGCGCTCCAGAGTATGTGCAATGCTGCAAACGCCAGCATGACGCACGCCTTCATCTACTTACCTGCACCAACTCCACGCTGGAAGGCCAATACCATACCTCCGTAGGTACTGTTGAGTCCCAAATCCAATATTCCTGAAAAGAAACACAATGGGAAATGACACCTCAAGTGGTAGAGCGTTCAGAGATCTCACTTGTAAAATTGCTTTTAACTACCTTCATCATCTATAATTCACTTGAGTCCATTTATCGCTGCCCCATGCACTGAGAAAGAGCCTCATGGACCAGCAGCAAATTCAAGTCTTCAGCTCATGAATGAATTACTGCTGGAAGCCAGACTTTATTATTCATATTCCTAACTCATTCAGTGGTCACGATCTTCAGTGAATGTAAATCAGCACAGCCTCATCGAAAGAGATTGTTTTGCTTGCTTTTCACATTTCACACACCAAATGTTGGTCTCAGTAATGTCAAAAAGGGTTGTGACATTAATTTCAGTTGGAGATCACCTGGCAGATATTTCAAGTCATGATGCCAAGATCTTTCCCAACAGCTAGATATTAAATTGTTTAATCTTGCTTTTGAGCTTCTTTTAAAAAGGTCAGCAGAAGGCATCGGCAGAGGTTATCTTGCAATTCCCTTTGTCTGAAAGACTGCTGCATGTTTGATGAAAGGTTTTGCAAGACAGTGGCCTTGGGTAAAATCTCATCATCAAAATTGCTGGACTGGAATTTGTGACTATTTCTAGGGAATAATGGAAAGAGAAAGTTTGACAGCAATAGACCTTTAGTACTTCAAGCTTTTATTACAAAACCTGTGAAGTAAGATAGAGATCTCTGCTACTTTGTCCTGTCAACAACTGATCCGATGAGGTACGAGCTACCCAAATGAAGCCTGCCATAAAATAACGTGAGCAAAGTCAGCAGATTTAAGGGAACAGCAGAACACATGTTGTCAGCTGCTGTAAACGAGCAGTTCTCCACCAGTGTCAGTGTTTCTACACCAATTGACACTAACTGAGGCTCTGATCTGTCGCCAGAGGGGCAGACACATGATGGCTTTAGTAGGTGACAAAAAGACCAGAATCTTTCACAAGAAACAACTGTTATCAACCCATCAGCGGAGAGGAAATCTGTGTGTCTGAGTCTGGTATCCAGGTAAATTCGGTTACTGAAACCTCCCTCAGCTACCGACTTGAGCTTTCCAAATTAAGACTGATGAAAAGCAAGCAGCAAGTAACTCTTCCTTCAAAAATATTGAAATCATTTCCATTCCATTCTTCGCAGTCAATCAGCCTAAAGAACCAGGCCCAGGAAAATAGAGAAAATGGGCTTAAAGGAATTGATTTCACTGATTTTTAGAAGGCTGCTCGAACTCATAGAGGAAGAACAGCTGAGGTGGCATTGCTGCTTAAAACTATATTCCATGACTAATTACTGTTAAGGGAAAAGCGAAATATCTTTTTTTTTTTCCCCTCAATCTTTGTGTTAAAGAAATTATCAAAGCCTGGGACATAACCTAGGGATTCCAAATTGCCACACTCTGTTTTAATTCTTTTCCTATTTTATCGAAGAGCATTTGATGCTGGACAAAGAACTCTATAAATTCGAGAAAGATCACTTTCACAACTGGTGGGTTGATTTAAACTCCTCTCTCTCAAACTGGTATTTGTCTGTGAAAAAGCTGTAATGCTGATGGCTTTTCTTTCATCTAGTTGTTGATTTCTACAGAACTAAACGGTCATAGGGTTATATTTTCAGCCCCTTGTTCCTAACTGTATTAAAAAACATATTCACACACTTTCTAACACTATTTTCTATGTGAGCAATTGCATACAGCAGCTCCATGGCTGGTTTGGAACTGTGAAAAGGAAGCACAGGATTCTACTAGATCTGGAATAGCAAAATGTCCCCAGGGCAATATCTGTTTTATGACACCATTCACACCATGAATATGCCTGGGCCCCCTCGTGCTATCTGACTGAATAATTGTTGCGGAGATAAACATTTTGTAGAAGTGTATTGCTGACAAAATACTTAATTTCAATGCCAACAAACTGTGGGGTTTATTATATTGGTCCCATTTACTACGCAAAATTAAACCAGTTTTATAATCACTGAGCTACAACAGAGCTCAGTTACTTTCCTGATAGAAGAACAAACTTAGTTATTGCTGCTATTGTGGCATTCCTCACCTACCCGTAAGAGACACTGCATTGCAAAAGACTGAAGGATAAAAGAAAAGATTACAGAATACGTAATTACTCTATATTTACAGCACACGGAACAGCAAGGAAAGCTGTGATGAAAGCTTGTTTTAGCACTAAAAATGGATAGAAAGGCGTTTCGCCAACACTTGAGCTGAGAGACAAAGTCAGGAGAAATGCTCAGACTAACTTTAGTAAGATGAAGATTTCAGCAAAATTCTTGCTGTAACAGCACCAACTGCAAATAGCGTTAATCAACGAAGGACACACCTTGCTTGAGCCAGTAGTTTAGTATCTTAGACAGAAACTCTGCTTATTTACACCAATATGAACTCAGGTTGAGTTTTTCTTATCTCTTTTTATCTTTTCTTATCTTCTTTTTCCTGTTTCTCTGCTCTCATGTAGGCCAGAACCCTCATCCGGAGCCACTATGGCACAACCACAATAAAACAAGAGGTACCAAGAGACCAGCAAACTGACTTTCTATTTTACTTTTGTGTCTGTAACCCTGCTCCTCCCTCCTTTTCAAGATCATGTGAAAGATTAAAAGGAGGAAGTGCTGGCAGGCATTTTCATTAAGAATCACTGGCTAATTCCAAAGTGCCTATTAGTAGAAGCCCTCTTGCAATGCCTGTGGTATCTATCCATCACAGCTGAATCATGGATATCGACTATTTTATATTTAATGTATCTCTTACATCTTTAATGTCTGAAGAGCTTGTTCCCGAAAGTGTCCTCAGCAGGGGGTAGCGTGGTCAGATTTAATCAAAATTTCCAAGGCTGGAAATGAGCTTCCAATAATTCTTAGGAGTTGTCTTCAGCAGACTGCAATCAATAATTCCTTTTTTAAAAAGCAGTACTCTCTTTCTTCCTCTGCTGCTGCAAAGTCTGTAAGAAAAGTGTTACTACAAAATCAAGCCTCTGATTTTGGCAGTTAGGATACCAGAAAGCTAAAACCACCTATTAAGTTGGACGCCTGTGACATGCAAGAGTAGAGTGGTTTTTCCAAAGGAGTTCAGATGCATTTTATAAAAACAGTAATTGTTTTGCCCTGGTTCAGAGGTTGCTTCCTTACAAAAAAAGCCACAGAGGATTGGTGATGGGGAGAGGCAG
Organism: Chionis minor; assembly: GCA_013398295.1. Taxonomy (NCBI): domain Eukaryota; kingdom Metazoa; phylum Chordata; class Aves; order Charadriiformes; family Chionidae; genus Chionis; species Chionis minor. The sequence goes on from VZSF01005377.1 coordinate 1,198,080, forward strand.
ATTCGGACAGACGGATCTGACACTGATCTCACAGGAGTTTGATGCCTGCTTGTCTCTCCCATCATGTGTAATTATTTCTCAAATAATAGATCAGTGCTGATACAAAGAAAAAAATCAAATCAAGATCTTAGAACTGATGAGCTCAAGCTAATAGTAAATGCTGCAGTTTCTAGACCTAAGCACAAACAATAAAGGCACCCAAGAAGTCACCCAATCTAATCCCCAGATACGTATTTTGTGGCTCAGGCTAATCTCCACTTAGTATGGACCTATAAAGATGTGGACGTGCTTTATTTTGTTGCAAACAATGGTGATATGGAACTCTTCAGCGGTACTACACTACAGCTTAAGGGTTCTGGATACAACATATCCTTTGCATCCTCAATAAAGAGAAACTCCCTTATATTTACTTGCAGGGCTTGGTTTATTTGCATAAGCAGCTTAGAGATCTTTATAGGAAATGCTCTGAACAAGCACTGGGTTTTATTACGTGAGGCACACTTTAGAATAAATAAATTAAAAAAACTGTATGCTTCTTATGACTCAGTTCCATTTGCATAGAAATAAATGAGCACATGAATGATACAGTCAAAGCCTTAAGAAATTCTCCATTCATCTAATACCAACTCTTTTCATGAGTTTTATCTTTCTAATTTTTTTTCTTCAACTTATTTCCCTTTTCTCCCATTGAAAAAGGGGAGACGCACATATTCACAAGATGAAGCACCAAAACTGAGAAACAACACCAATATGATAATCACTTTTTCTAGGGTACTGCGTGATGCATGCAATACTGCTGATAAAAGACTGTCTTTAGAGCTTTAAACGTCCTCTGTAAGTCAATTCTCTCTGGCCTGAAATAGGCTTTCATTTTTAAAGTACATTTCTTGTGAAATCTCATTCAGTTTTTGATTCTCCAGAGGTAGAATGCTTCTCCTCCTGGGAATCCCTCCATTCTAGAAATAAAAGCATAGATGACATTCAAAGTTTTGCACCTCTCTTGCATATGTAGACCTTCAACAGAGTATGCTGGCTCCAGGCAGTGCACCAGTCATATGAGACGATATACTGAATATAGAGCTTTTTTTTCTTTTATAAAGGGGACCAAAAAAGATTAAAAAGCAGCAAATTAGGCTTGGTTCTCACTTCATGCAGGAACAGGCTGGAATAGCCACAATACTGAACACCTATGGGCAGCGTAGTCTTGGGGTTTGAAGACCTCTGGCATTGACCCTTAAGATATCTCTTAACTTACACCCTGCTTCTCACAGCTATTCCGTGTCCTGCTTCCTCCCCCTTCCATACAAACCTCACAAAATGGGTGCAGAGCTTAACACAGACTTTCTGCCAGTAACGTTCACAGACACCCTCTTTGTTGCCTCGATGCTCCCGTGGCATGAGGTTTGTTCCAACGCAGAATCCATTAGATTGTTTCATCCCTCCAGAAAAGCAAAACTCTTACAACTGTATTGGGAAGGAAAAATCTCTGCTGTGGTGAAATGGACATTAGCACTGCGGGCTGGGGAGATCCTAAATCCCTAAGAGTGAGAATTACTGACAAATATGTCAAAGTTTAAGAAAAGACTCACTAAATGCCAAAATCGAAGGCGAGCCCTGGGATACGCGGAGCAGGAGGGTATTAGAAATGGTTTCTTTCAAAAGCTCTGAGCCTGCAGCCCTCACATGGATATTCTCAAGTGCTTTATCTCAGGGAAGTCCTCAAGGTTACTAGAGCCCCAGTAGTTGTGAGAAGACGCTATTGCATGTGTTAAACACTAGATGCCACTAAGAGATCAGCATGGACCACAACAGCACTACCCCAGGCTCGGCAGGGAGTAGTCCAATCTCTGGCAGGAGCTAATGCTCCTCACTGCAGAATGGAAAGAGCCCTGGACCATTTAATGGCAAAGCTGCAGCACAGTTTGTGGTATCTGGGACAACGGGCCGGTTCTTTGGCAGCAGCGCAAGAAAAGCAAATGAAAACAGCTCCACAGAAATCCACGAAGGAGCCATTCGCATAGCTGAAGAGTTAACTTGCAGCATGTCAGCTTCTGTAAACTTATTTCCTACTAAAGTCCTTGCCAGCCTCAAATATTTCTACAGCTAGCATCAACAGCAAACAACAGACTTAACTTTCTTCTACATGAAAAACTACCTCCTCCAGCACAGAGACATAAGATGAGATAAATTTCATTCAGTTATGCTCTCGGTATTTGCCGCGTGAGAATACAAAATGCGGAGTCATGCTCTAGAAGGATTCTCTATAGATTTGCACATGAACTACAACTCAGAACATCTTCACTTTTCACAGCCATAAGGGGCAGTCCAAAATTTTAAGAGTGATTAAGTGACCATTGGGTTTTTAAAATCCACGCAGGAGATAAACTTCATAGCGATGTAACAAATACCCTCTGCAGACATCCTTCTCTATACTCAGAATCATAGAATCACTTGGGTTGGAAGAGACCTTCAAGATCATCGAGTCCAACCATAAACCTACACTGCCAAAACCACCCCTAACCCATGTCCCTCAGCACCACGTCTGCCCGGCTTTTAAATACCTCCAGGGACGGCGATTCCACCACCTCCCTGGGCAGCCTCTTCCAATGCTTGAGAACCCTTTCCGTAAAGAAGTTTTTCCTAATATCCCACCTAAACCTCCCCTGGCACAACTTGAGGCCATTTCCTCTTGTCCGGTCGCTTGTTCCTTGGGAGAAGAGATTGACCCCACCTGGCTAGAACCTCCTTCCAGGGAGTTGTAGAGAGGGAGAAGGTCTCCCCTCAACCTTTTCTTCTCCAGGCTAAACAATCCCAACTCTCTCAGGCGCTCCTCATAAGACTTCGTCAACTCCATTTTATTTTGAAGATGTCATATATATTTGCCTTTTTTTAGTAAAGCTTCATATTCTGAGCACCTGCGGGAGCCCTGAAGAACCAGGAGTGTCTGAGATGAGATACTGCCAACTGGCTGAGTGGTAACTCACCACAGCTGATGGCTCCACAGGTCCTACAGGAATTGGGAACCACTGCCTTGCATGGAATAATATTTTGCTCTATGGAAGACAGTGGCTCTGCCGCTTTGCTACGCACAAAGTTGTCATCGGGTGACAAGAAGTCACTCGGTCCTGTAGGGAAACGGCTATTGCTGTGCTCAGATCCATGTCCTCAGCCCACAGCACAGACCACGCACCCACCGCCGCGCTGTTTATAACCCCCCTCTCTGCCCAGGCCAAGCATTTTCTACTTCTCTGTGCAGTCAGGAAATCTAAGACACGGTCTATCCCTGCAGTGGCATAAAGTAGCTCACTCACAAGGAGAACACTTCAACAAGGCACTCTATTTCTGTTGCTCAGGAATGTGCCGGGACTGACGTCAGATCGCTGTTGCCAGGCATTTAGGAATATATGCACTGCCTGTAGCAAAGCAGAATCAACCAACCAAGCAAAAGAAAATAAAATTACTTGCTGGCAACTGGTAACCCTCTGTAGTAGGTAAAAGTTTCTCTCTGTCTTCCTATTCATCTGGATTTTAATTAGTGAGTTTAGTATAGACATCGAAGAGGAACAGATTGTTAATACCCTGCCCAAGTAATTCAGCCTGAATAATACTTACCTCTAACATAGCAGTTGAAAAAACATTAACTAATTTGTTCATCAAAACTGCACCACAAGAAAGGCAGGAAAACTTGATTATATTATTGCTTTACTGACATTAAAGACCAATCAGAGTAAGACAAAGTGCTCGATCCAACACCAGCTTTCGGGGTGGAGGATTAAGTGCTGTGGGTTTCCAAAATCAGGCGCGCGTTCTTTTATAAGCCTATGCAGTAACAGAAATAGAGAGATGACAGTCTTTAGCCTGGAATATTAATTCAGTCTTGAGATACAAATTAGAGACACATTTACACTACTGAAATCAAAAAACCCCACAAAACTGCACAAAAAGGATGGAGCCTTTTGTCCTAAGAGAAAATATGTGCGTTTCTTATGTGTGCTCATGTGCAATCTGTAATTACTAGCCCAAAGTCTGCATTATAAAGCAAATGAGAACACTGGATCTCAGCTGCTGTAAATCAGCACCACTCTGCTGCCTTCAATGACATGCTGACATGGCTCAGGCCTTTCAATGTTTCTCACATCTTAAGATATAAATCCATCAATTACGGGACCAGCTCCGACTCTTTTCAATTTGGTGATTCAGCGCTCTCTGGTTTCAGCGAGTACCAGATGGGATGACTGGTTGGTTCATAGGCAGCAGCTCAGCGTGTTGTTTTACAGGAGGGAAGGCAGAAGCAGACTTGATCTGCAATTTGATGAAGCCATCCCCGGCCCTAGGAACATGCGAACGTTCGTTTCAGCCCTGCAGGAAACAGGCTGATCTCCTGATGAGGCGCATGATCGTCTTGCCCGGGCTAAGGGCCTCTGCATTCCTTCTTCTAAAATAGAAAAGGAAAATTCATAGAGCCTTAGCTATCACTTGGCTACAGTTTTCACCCACTTAGGAAATGTCAGATTCATATGCAAATAATAATTAGAAAATACACTGTAGGGAACAATCCTCTACTGGGCCAGAGTCCCCGTTCTGAGAGGGACCTCCTGCAAAAGACTCAAGGCTATCTACTAATACAGGTTTAATTTCTTACACAAGCATTCCAGTCTTAACAGGACTGCTGCAGTAGTATAATTAGCCAGTAAAAATCTTCCAAATTTTGTTCAAAAGAAAACAAGGACTAAAAAAAGACCCAACACTTAACAATACACTGCCAGAGGCTGCACAATTCAGTAAAGCTCTACCGATGGGAAGAGGACAGCAAGAGTTTATATCACTCAAGTTCCCAAACCCAGGCATTATTCCCTTCTCAAAACACAGGAGAAGGAATGCAGGACAAACCTGGATCACCTTGAGTGGTATAGAAAAAAAAAAATTAAAAAAAAATACCAGCACAGCGAGTCCTGGCAGCTACAGTCCACTTGAGAATCAAGAAGAGTATATACCTAAAAATGTTCCAGCTCTCTATTTACGTCAGTTCTGGCAAGCTTGCTTCTCTAACATTACATAAGATTAATAAATTCATATGATGTACTGTCTCACCCATCGCTGCTTTAAGGCTGCCACAATTTCATACCAGTATCCTTTCTCCTTTCCTTTTCTTTTCCTGTCAGCTGCAGAACTAGGATTTCAGAGGCCAAGAGAATAAGGTCCTTTCCAGCTCTTTCCCTGTACGCAATACCCAGCCCAGCATCTTCACGTTGGCTTTCAGGCCACCCCTTCACAACTCTGCTGAGACATCTGCTGAATCTCTGGCTTGGGAGGAAAAGGACACGATCACAGACAAAGCATCTGCTAGTTTTTTGGTCTAAACCGTGCTGTAGGATCCATGTCTGGTATATTAACGACTGAATCATTGTTTCTGTCATTTCAGTCAACAAATTTAAGCTTAGAATGTGGCTAAATCAGTTATTAATAGGTGAGTTGCAATAAGTTTTAATGCTTTGCAAGAATCCACGCTGTAAATACGAACCTCAAGCCTTCCTATTTCTGTTTCAGAGATTATTTTTGCTCCGATCCCACTTGCGGCAGATCATTGCACTCTCTGAAAAAGAGGAGTTGGAAGTTGTCTGTGTCGATCAGGCAGGGCTGCTTTCTTTCTGTGGCCTGGCGCTTGGTGGCACCAGAGTTCATATAAGAGAAAGTAAAGATACAGATGAATCAGCAGCATTTCACCGTTCATATAGTTGATGCACAGTGTCGTCTAAACCGGTTTGCTCTGTAACATCGCTCAGTGAGCTCTGAAGTCTGGCTCTGCACTTCCTTTGAAAATATATGTGCTGTAAAATGCTAAGTGAGATGCTATCCACTCACAGTTCTCTGCAGTCTTCTCTGAAGTCTCCACAGGATTAAGAATTGTGAATTCTCACGACATCAGAGGACATTGAACAACTTATCTCATTTTCAGTGCCAAAAGCACAGCGACCACTTCACAGAAAAGCAGAAATTACGTCTGCCATGTTATAATTACAGAGGCTGATCTTGCAATCAGTCCTTAATATTAGCAGGAAGCCTGATTGGTTTTATCTGGATTTCACATATTCTGCAGGAGCCCACGCATACAAATGAGCTAGCAGCACGAATCTGTAAGAATGTGCAAGTTACTATTAAACCGGGATCCTAAATTATGGTTTTGTTTTGGTTAAATATTACTTTTGGATTTAGGTTAACAAAATATCCGACACTGCTTCAGTTTCTTCGAAGAAAAATCAAGTCTTGGATGCATGTTATGAGCAAAACCTCAATTAAAAAAGGATGAGATTTGAGCATGAAACAGCAAGTACAGTAGGTGACATTGGAACTCTTCTTATAGCAGCACTTTGTGTCAGAGCAGTAATAAATTTCAAGGTAGGCTAAGGAAGTGTCTTCTTTTTACATACAAATAACTGCAAAGGCTGGCTATCAAGTTCATAATACACAAACTCACAAGATTTAAATACGCTATTTCTGCTACAGATGGATGTTTTTACACAAAGAGAACAAGCATTTGGGAGACTATGGACAGCTTTGTATAACTAAGCCAACACGCCACCAGTGCCTGCCCAGCACGGTATAGCTCGCACTGCGGTTGCGAAGGCAGAATGTACAATTTCAAAATCACTTCTGCCTTTTAATCCTCTGCAAACTGCTTCTCAGTAATTTTAAAAGCCAGCGCTTTTTATGACTACGTGTAAAGTGAGGTTTAAGGAACTGTTAAAAATCTCAAGGAAATTCAACAGCCTAATAATCTCCTTCTTGTAAGTGCCAAATCGATTCTGCAACATTCAGCAACGGCTGCAGAAAAATGTTTGATGACTCGGTGAAGTTGCTAACAGGGCAACATGCTACGGAGCGCTGAAATCTCTGGCTAGCTGCTGCTTTTTATATACAACAGACCCTTTTAACTCACTAAAGCACGGAATCGGTGAAAAAGTTTTGCTGGAGCGAGCCAAGTCATGGGTGACTGGGCCGGGGAGATGCGCTGCACAAAGTTTCCCATCCTTCACGGGCTGATTGTCGGTTTCAGATCAACAGCCATGCTGGCACTGTGGGGGAATATGATGACTGTCTCCAATTCCCATTAAATCAGGAGGGTTAACAGGACAGCCAAAGCCCAATTTAAACCTCACTGCAGCAGAGACTGCAGCAAGTGGATTGGACACACCCTATTAAAGATGCAGTACATCATTTCTGCCCTTCAAGCTTACTTCATCGCCTTTGCTGCAATGCTGTCGACAAAGCTTAACCCTTTTCAGAGCAAACTCCCTCAAAAAAAAAAAAAGCAGGCGTCAAATTGTGCAGTATTTAAACTAGAAACTTAGGGTACAAGTAATCCGTATTCACTAGAGATGCCCTCTTTCCTCAAACTTTCCATATATACGTGCACGTATGCATGTAAAGAACATTTTGGTTTGTTGTTTTTCACATAGGAAGTCCTTGCTGCAGAGAAGAGGGTTTGCAAACGCCTGCCCAAGCAGCTTAATTCCCGGCTTTTCCTTGCATAGATCCAATAGAAGGCAAGCATGACAGTGCAATTTCCCAAACCCAGCTGGGTTATATGGTAAACTGAGGCACAGGTTCCACGCAAATTCTTACAGGCTTTGATTAAACTTTTGTTGAAAAATCAGCTATTCGTAAACTTCAGTAAACAGTCTGAGTCAAAAGAATGAAGGAAAAGTGGAACTTTGAAGCTGAAGCAGAGGAACCATTTCACAACTGACCTCAATTTCTTTCCAAGACCAAAATTTTGTCTGCATCAGATTACTAAACAAATCAAGCTATTGCAGACAAATATTCAGCTTTCATTGCTGTTCTTTCTTGCCACTAAATAAAGCTACTGCGCAAGGATCTGAGGAAACCCAGACAAAAATGTTCTGTAGTTCCCCTATTCTAGGTTGTCCGTCACCAGCTTGCAAGAAAGCTGCTGTAGACGGTAAATTAGAGCAGTCCCAGAGGTTAGACCTATTTGAATTTGGGAAGCGCCAAACCAGCATTATCCTTACTCCCCTGTGAAGGGCAGCCCAGATTCTGAGCCCGAGAAACCTATGGGACTTTATTAATGCCTACGCAGTACAGACAGGAGGGATGCACTGCAGAATCACACGGCTGGCTGCTCTGTTTCAGAGCCTACATTTCTGCCTTCCTCCCATCCTTCCTCCCAAATAACTCTTGTTACCAGTCTAATTGGCTGAGGCTGCAGGAAAGGAAAGAAAATCAAGACAAAACGCAGTACAGCGTGGAGGAAAACAGTGACACGTTCCTTTCACAAAGTGTCCAGTTATAGAGGAAAGATGAAAAACAGATGCCCTGTGAAAACGCAAACAAGAATGACATTGAGCCCTCATGCATAAGCCAAGCACATGTACCTAATGGAGAAAACTCTGTTCTTTTGTATTCACATCAACGCCCAAACCTCCCCTGAATAGAAATAAAAATCTGTCAGTAGCTTTTCAGTGCTTTTGCTCCTTTAGAGCAGCTCCAGGGGCGATACTGTCTCAGTGCTGACAGCTGAAGCACTGAATCCTTCTCGCGTCAGTCAGAATGAAAATAACCTACAGTGGTTTCTGTTAAGCAGGTGGGGCTGATTCTCCTTTTACACTCAGGTAATTTAGCAATTCAAGCTGGGGGAATCACTGGTGGGTAGACACACACACACACACACATATATATATCTATATGAGAGAGAGATTCAAAGCAGTCTGTGGCAAAGTACAATTTTTATACTTGTATTTAGAGCTACCTTTCCCAATAACTGTGCCAATGAAAGCAAACCCCTTGTCTAGGAATACAGAGCACTAGCCAGAGGGCTTGATGTTGTAGGGTGGGATAGGAAGGACACAAAATCACAGAGGGTTCCTTAACACTCAGACACTTCAAATCCAGACTACACATACACATTTACTGTTGCATGTATAGATCCTTTACAATTTACAGACAGAAAAATCAAGGTCCAAACTAACTCAGAGTTCAAGGTAGTTTGTATGGAGTTTTTTTGGTACTGGCTCAAAACCGGAAGATTTGTAGCTTGGTACTTGAAGACCACCTAAATCGAAACTGAAATGTCTACGTTACACACCACTGGTTCTACCTACTGGAAAACTTACAAAACAATCTGTTTTGTCCCAGATCTTCAAGCTGGTTATAAACAGAATTTCAGTAGAACTTTCCTAATTTACTGCAGCTGATGACACCTGTTATTACCTTTAGTGATTTATGAGAAGAGAGCAAAGATAAGGTCACGTTTCTTTCATCTTATTTTATTCTTTCCTCAAAGGTGCTCTATTACTGGTATTTCCCCTCTAGACAGGGCTAGACAAAGCTAACTGGACTAGAAATTGATTTCTTCCTACTGTCAACACTATAAAAATAGCGTCCTTAACCTCTGCTGGCTGAAGATGATCTGCTTGAGACCCTTATTTTGTTCCATTTCAGTTGTTGACTGAGTATTTGCAAAGCTGGCTTCCATCACTAGATAATTCACCTCTGGGCAGTCAGTATGAGAATGTTGTGGGGTTGAGCACTGGAAAGCTGATCACTTCCTTAGCAAGCCGAATGGGAGAGGGGTCTATCTGAAGACAGATGTAATGTTTGGAGGAAAGAGACCTAGAGATCAATAATTCTGGTTACCTCAGTAAGCTTTGGGAGTGCAAACAAGCGATTAGGGCAGGAATTTTTCAGCTTCTGAGTTAAAATCAGCTTCTGCACACTTTGACCTTCTGATTCCCGTATTTCTGCCCAAATGCCTAGGATGTAATTCGCAAGCTACAGAATCTACTTGGCTCCCAACCCAAGTTTTCACCTCCAATGCTTATCTGAAGTTTAAATGCCGCCAGAATTTATGGCTACACGTCTGTTAATTCTCCTGGATGTGATTAGCTGCTCTGTCAAAGTACGATGATGCATAGGTGTTCTTTCAAGACCAGTGAAGCTCAGGTACTAATTCATTTAAGGCACTGTAAATCATGCTACCAGGAAGCACAAAGGTACTGGCAGTAAAGAAATTGAGTCCAGATACCCCTGATCTTACTCACTAGCTATGCTGTCTGGAGTGTTTTCTGAATAATGTGTTGTAGATGCCTTTCAGTGCTCAGCTCCCGAAGTCTCAGATATGCAGGCTCTCAGGCATTTTAGCCTGTTTCTTACTTATCCTTGTTCTAAAAAGACAATAAAAAAATCCCAAAGAAACTGCATGACACTGTGCAATTCAGTTTAAAATGGGAACTATTCAGGAAGAAGTCCGCTAGTATACTGAGTGACTGGTACAGAAATGATTCTATCATGACACAGAGAAAGTAGTAGTGAAAGAGTAAATCTGCATTGCACAAAACAGATCATCCCCTTTTCTGTAAGTCTTTTATAGAAGAATAAAGGACATCTAAAGGCAAAGGATTCTGCTCCAAGATACCTCAAAGTTAGGCGATAATAGTTAACTACCACTGGACTACTGGTGTCAGAACCTGGAGTAACAGGCAGCAGCCTTTGGCTTCTCACATTGAGAATAAGCACTCAAAACTGGAAGATTTGGAGCTTGGTACTTGAAGACCACCTAAACCCAAACTGGAATGTCTACATTACACACCGCTGGTTCTACCTACTGAAAAAAAAAAAAAAAAAAAGGTGGTGGGGAGGGAGGGCAAGAAGACAGAAAACAGAAACTAGAGAAAGAGAGCAGTTATTTCAGAAGAACAGAGTTGCTGGGTTTATTGGCATGCGCGATACATACGGTCCATTTGTTTGCTGTTATCTGCCAACACACAGTAGTGTCATGTTCTGCTGTCACTGTTGATCGCTAGACAAGTCACACACAGTGGCACTTCTGCAGACATGCCGCAGCTAAGCTAGACAAAAATGATCTCGTGAAAGACAGAAGGCCAAATCCCTCTTGAACTTATCCTTGCAAAACACCCTTTGGCTAAAATAGAAGACACGTAAGCAGGATTTGGCCCGTGGTGACTTGGTACTAAACATTTAAATCCTATATGATGACTCTTGATTTTTCGCGTAGTATTTTACAACCTTACACTGGTCCTGTGGTCAGATATCCCCTTCCCTTAAAAATCACAGGATCTATAAAGAGGCTGAAATGTAGTATATACTGGAACATAATGGTCCAAAGCAGTTGTGGTTGAGAATGAGTATATCAACAGCCTGGTAAGAAATGGACAAGCCTCTCTTCCTCAAACGCTTTTCCTTTCACATTTGTTAACCCACTTGTTATTAAAATAAAGATTCATCGCAGCTACAGCTCAGAGTTGTCTCCACAGAACAGATGCTGCCACTGTTTTGCATTTCAAAGGAACGCGTTTGTTACAAATGCGAAAGAGTCAAATCTAGGAAGTGTTAGCTGTGGAAAAGAGAGTAAGTAAGGACACTTACGGTATGCAGAAATAAGCATCACTGAGCACTGAAGCACAGTATTTAATAAACAGATATTTAGAACACAACGTTAGTTTGATGTCTGTGGACCTCAGCCACTGCCGTTATTGACCTAAAAGCACTCGCACGACAGGTCAACATTTTCTGAGCATTTATGAGCCTTCCATAGGGGCAGGGATGTGCACAGAGACGTCCCCCGTCCCACAGCAAGACTCTTGACGACTTACTAAGTCAAATTCTTAAAAATTCCTCTGAACTGATGGGAAGCGTTGACAGAGCTCCCAGTAACTCTTAACCAATTCAGGCAGATTTGTGTGAGGACCTAATTAAAAGTCTGTAGAAATCAATAAAAAAAGGAGTCCCACTTTCTTTAGCCGCTCTAGGTACAGTAATATATCAGCACATACAGATAAAGATGGAGTTAAACATTTATGGGTGAGATCACAGTCAGCACTGGAGTCTGTTTTCTTATATAGATACTACATTATTGCATGGCATTGATTGTAAGGAGGGGCAGTAGCATCAATTAATGGATAACTGAAAATAACAGCCAGGTTCAGATTGGTCTTCCTCACTGCACTGTGCCATTTTGGGCAAAGCTGCTTCCATTATTTACCTAATTTATCAATTTAAAACATCATCTCTGTGGGAATCTGGGCTTGTACAGTTCCTCCTACAAAACTTTCACAAATTTGTTTATTTCATTCTCAGCTTTTTAGTATCATCTTAACATTGGAAAGGCCCTTAAGAATATTATTAGAATGCCAAACTGCCACATATAAAAATGTCAGTAAATGACGAGAGTGCCATATTGACAGAAATAAAACATACACTTTTGCACATCAAATGAAAGGAAAGAAATCACGATTACAGCATGTTAAAAGATCTACTGAATTGCTCAACTCCATTACAAGCGCACTGAGTCAACACTGCTTCCACCTAGTCCCTTCAGGATGGGAATCAGGCAAAATAATGAGAGTTAATTGCTTTGCCAGTATATATTAGGGCACTGTGTCCAATGATATTGATCAGTGAAGATGGGCTGAAGTAAGCTTTTCTGCTGCGAAATTCTTTTTGCCTCACGCAAAGAACAGAATAGTCAGAAAAGCTGAAACAAATTTCTGGTTGTGCCAGCCTCATCACATAAAAGGGTGTTGAAACAAATGCATTCCAGCATTTGAGTGAACAGGCCATTTTTGAACCCAGAGAGCTGAGAGGCAGGGAGACACTGTTTTATTTTTAAATCCCATTTGCATGCAAAAATCACAGCTTGCAGCCACATCTGCTGAACCTGCAGTAGCAGTTGCCCTTGTAATGTGATCTGCAGACTTTTAAAAACCAGCCCATTGATTAGCTGCAGGACTGCAGGACGTGATTCCATTTATTTATTTATTTGTGCCTGAAGCAGCACACTTAATCAATGAACAAGGGCAAAAAACTGATAGGGGAAAAGCAGCAATAATCTAATATCAAAGATGATTTCTATGCACAAACACTACTAATCAGACTGGCCTTCATGACTACCTAGAATGAAGTTTAACCTTAAATATGACTCCAAGTTACTAGAAAGACTGCCAGTAATTATGTTCTACACAGCTTCCTTCTTAATATTATGTATTATTTATACGAGGAAGGTACACTAAAGTCTAGTCCTAAGCCAGGAATCCATAATTTGAGATACTGAATACCTCTCTAAAATAAAAGCAGGTAAGGTGATCTGAAAAGCAGTCTAAACTGGACTGAAACACCCCAATAAAAAGCTTTTGAAGGAAACAGTATAATTAAGTAGGGAGAACAGGAGTCTGCTGGTAAAAAAAACCTGGATTTTATTCCCAGCTCTTGGAAGGTAAGGACTAATTAGAGCAGCCTCTGAACCTTTTGATTACGTTTTACTCTCTGGGCAGGAGGGTAGACTAGTAATTAGGCCACTATGTGGGAGAAGCAAACTGAAAGTCCTGACATCTGAGGGGTATTTCTCAAGGTGTAACTGAACAGCAGTCATTTTACAGCAGCGAACAAAATGCTGTAACCCTAGCTTAGCTTTCCACGAAGTAGTGACAAGAGCACGTGCAAGTGTGCAATTACTGATGTCTTTGTATCTCTTGAAAAGAAAACCGTAAAACTGTGCACTAATGACATTACCTGATGTCTGATACTGGGCTTATTCTGCTGTCTTTCCCATCAATGGCAAAATTCTTGCTAGATGCAAAGGTGGCAGATTGGGCTCATTAAATTTTGAGTAAATTCGCAGCAGCAAGCTCAGCATGATCCCCTCTCCTCAGCTATTGTTCACGCTGTAACCAGGCATATCCATCACACAGCTCTGCATCTGCCCGTGTCCTCCTTCCCTCACCCAAACCTCATCCCTTAGTCTGCATGAACAATGGGATGTGATGACCCTGTAAGTCTCTTTCATATGAGGTAACGACAAATGGGAATATGCCTTTGTTCATAACTTATATGACGGTGCGGCCAAGGCTGAGGTTAGCATATGGCATTTGCTAATGGTCCCTCCTATCCCACATTTCTCATAGGCAGATAATTTAATAGAGCTGATGTCTATATCCCTTAAGAAATTGAATTAAAAACGTTGCAGCAGCTGCACGCGTCATAGAATCTACATGCTTTTCAGCAACCTACTTTATTGTGGGCTATTGTTTTAGGCAATAGTAGAAGGCGCATAAGCAAAGATGTGCAGAATTTGGGGCTATGGACAAGACAACACCTGCCTGTGACTATAATACCATATATAAAAAGTTAAATGCACTTACCCTGTCTCTGTGACAAATGTAGCTATGTACTCATTTGTCTTCCCTCATTTTTCATCAGAACCATTAGTTATATATCACAAGAACAGGGTATTTCTGGGCTAACAATGTAACCAAATTCAGGTTCCTGCTCTCCTGTGGATATCCCCAGAAAATCATTTCCAGCCGCTACTACAAAGACCTTTAGGAGTGCAAAATTGCTAAAAGATGCATTTTAGGACTTCCTGGCACGCATAAAAGCACGTTACGTGACTGTCTGTCTTTGAAAGGCCATAAATATGTGTGCCATTCCCAACTGCTAAACAGGGAATGGTATGCCATCACAGAGACGTGCGTACAGAGGATACGTGCGCTGAAGTTTTGTGATACTACAGAAATGAGAGCCAGTTGGGTCATGCTCAGATGAAAAGTGTTCATTAACAGTTTTACATTATTTTCTCAAGTCAGGCTCATGTTTACATATTTCTTTAAACTGGGATGTACGTAACAGTTTTTCCAGGCTACACTGCCACTATAACACAAGAGTCACAGAGATATAAGAGAAAGAAAAATATCCTTGTTACATCCAGGTAATAACAGATCCTCTATTATACAATCCAGCAAATTTCCTCTTGCTACAATTTCGACTAATACACGACACCCATGTAGCTCGTCAGCCTTTCATTACAACAACTTGTAACCAACTCTACTACCTGCTGATGGAGGGGTTTGTAAACCATTTTACTGTGGTCTATAAGTGAAGCTGCATACTCAGGCATTTTTTTCCTTTCATCAAAGCCTCCAGGACAACAAAGAGTTGGCATAGGTAATTCACAGTATTTTACCAGGAAAAGCAGCAAAGCTGCAGCGCTTACCTGTCTTCTTAGATGCAGTATTAGCCCAGCGATGTGACTTGCAGGTGCTAGATCTTGAAAAAACACTGAAATCGGAATGATCTCATCAAGGAAGGCAACGTTTGAAGACAACCTGTCAGAAACAAAACCAATCATGCTGAGTCTCTTTGTGTTTATTTATTGCTAGGACAATAGTAAATTGAAAGATTTAGCCAGAGTCCCAAATGAACACCCAGTTTCTGGGAGAACTGATGTCCAAATATCTGCCAGATTCCTCTCACGTCTGGGTCAAAGTCTAGCAGCAATGCTTACGTCCCTGTGGAGTGTGCTGCTGTCTGGAAAGCTTCCCTATACAATACTAGCGCCATTCCTAAAACAACTTGGATTTTCTGCTTGGATTTTCTAAGGAGGACGGGTGAAGATTTGGTCTCACTACTCGTAAAAACAGCTGTTCAGTGAGTGCCTGATCAACAGAAAGAAATCTTTGGTAACACCAGCCTTGGTCCCAAGTTCATTACCACGAACCAGTTCCATCGACATCTTTGGCTCTGAAGCTCACAGATTCAAATTTTAGCCCTGAGGAAGGCAGCAGGTAGTAACAGACAATGTCACGTCCATAACATAGAGATACCCTTAGATGTTAGTAAATGAATGTTATTTAACACCCTGATAGACCCCTAGCTTTGTGTTCTTAGCTCATGCTGCCTTCCTTTCTAATGAAGCAATTACATTCAATCACCACGTGCCTCCTGATGCCCGTTTATAAACTCCCTGCTTGATAACCTGTATCGTGTTTTCACACACAAAACATCTGGGATCCAATCTGAATCCTAGCACCTCTGTGACTCTTCTCAGTCGCTCTTCTGTGTTATCTCATACAGATGGAGCACTGTAATTAGCTCTGTCAGATCCGAACACATGTAGTGAATCATTTTTAAACACAGTTCCTAGAGAGTGGGTCTCTGGTGTGTGGGTTGCAGTGGTACAAGATAGGGAGATAAGTGTTTCACAGGGCAAAGTAACCTAGAATAAATCCAGACACGGGTTAAACATTACTTAGGTGCATGTGCTAAGCATTGTATGACATTAAGCTATGCAATATTATCCTGACAGAGAGCTAGGGTGGGAGTGAGCCATAACTCAAATTTTGTATTCGCTTTCCTGCCTGACCATAACAATGGATTTATGATTTACGGAATACAGAGCTACTTTTTATTATTGACATTAAAGATTCATGTAATGAGAAGTTATCATTTCCACATTCTTGTCCCATTTCCGGACCTCTGTTCCCATAAAGCATGAAGGTCAGGATGTTAAAGGGTACACATGCTGTAGAATCATGGAATGGTTTGGGATGGAATGGACCTTAAAGATAATCTAGTTCCAACCCCCCTGCCCTGGACAGGGTCGCTTCCCACTAGACCAGATTGCTCCAAGCCCCACCCAGCCTGGCCTTGAACACTTCCCGGGATGCTGTATCCCCCCACAGAGCTGATTCTATATATATTGTTCCACAACAAATGACGTTACACACACAAAATCCTCAGAGCCCAACAGAATATAAAGCTTTTTCTAAGTTGGGCTGATAGAGGCCAGAATAAACATGGCCTGTGCTGCCTCCTGTCACCCCCTGTTCACGTCTGCCTGTTTTGCCATACAAGTGCTCCGGGCACGATCAGGGATTCTGAGGGGGCCCATCTGTAATTCCGCAGCCCACAAGGCAGTTTAGTCTCTACACGTGAGCACTTTTAACACACAGACTGGCCAAACCTTGCAAATCTCAATCTGTATTAGTGGCTGCAGCAAGGGCTCAGATGGCAGATCTTTATTCCAATTATTCATGGGATGACAAGCCAATTTTGTGCCTTGTTAAGTAAATTACTCCTTTAACAGGATGGGTTTACATATCTGGTGTATTAGCCTAGGGAAATAAGAGTTTTCATTTTGCACATAATCATTGCGAATGTTGACAGACTGCATGCAGGAAAGACACTGCTAGTATTTTTCATTCGGAAAGACACTGACCAGGTTCTTAGCCAGAATCAATAATCAAATGTATTAACATAAGACAATAACAAAAACATTTCTTTCACTTTGCAGCACTGTAATTTTGGAGCAACTCATGAGGAGCCATTAGATGGCTGTGGTCTTTATAATGAGCAAATGCGATAGGACCATTTTTAGAAAACATTGCCAGTACCACTTAAACCTTCTTTAACTAATATTTAGCTAGGACAATCCTTTGAAGGATCCTTCTCCTTTGAAGCTAAATGATTACTGTTTGTGATGCATCTTGAGATCCGTAGATTAAAAGCTCCAGAATAAGACAATGTTTTACTCTATTATTAGTTAATCAAACATGTAGAAACACACATTGAAATTAAATCACTGGAACAACCTTGATGCTTCCTCTCCCCTTTATTTTCCTCCAGCCTTTAATTCGATTTCTTTGATAAACTATTATATTTCAAGAGCCTGGTTTTTAATACTCCTTTTGTAGCTACACAAAGTGCATTAAGAACGATCTGCCCACTAGCGACCAGGGAAGATTCATATGCATCAGTTCCAAATGTTCTAAAGCAGTTCACTAGGCTCAGAGACTTTGATGAGAAATGTGGGAGGAAGACGGAGACGCAGAGAGAAGGGAAGACCGGCAGTCTTCCTACACACACTCCTTATTCACTTGAGTAATCCCCTTAAAGCTATTCCGATGAAATCTTGAAGCCTGATGTAGCTGATGTTGCAGGCAGACAGATAGCTACCTCTGCCTATATAAATAGCTTTATGAAAATTGCAGGACTTGACAAAAAAAGATTTCCTAATTCCAAGCCTCCACTCTAACCCTCTTCTTCCTACAAGAAATATAACTTATTCATTATGTAACATCTGCATCCCCTAAAGACGCGTAGCTAGGAATTGCTGAGCTAAAAACAGATTTGAAGAAGGAAACAGCAAGTATGGGAGCAGATTCTGGAACACGGGCTGAGAAAAAGAAAAAGGCTTTTCCTGCACCTGACCTGCAGCTCACCAGAAGCCAGAAACAAGTTTTCAAGTTCTTCTCCTTCGAGCAAATTCTCCCCGAAAGTCATGTTCCCGAACAAGCCAGGATTAGGACTCGATGAGATTTAGAGCAGGTCTGTGCCAGGGACGGCTGCCTCAATTTAGATTTGTGGCTAGCAGTGGCCGCTGGACTAAAATAAGCACTAGGGTGAGAAGCAGGGACTAATGATAAAGATTTTTTGGGTGTGTAGCTAATGTACCCTGCTGGCCTCACGGCTGTTTTTAAGCCTGTCATTAGATTTCAGGCCAAGAGGAGCCAATGAGCCAGATTTATTGTGGGACCAGCCACAATCAGCCTTAATTCTTCCTAAAACTTGGAGGAGGAGGAACTGGCTTACAGTGGTTTGTTAAATGGTAAAATGTTTCTTCTTGCATACATTTCACCATTTTATGCATTTTAGAATTAATTACACTGTGATCACCACGGGGGAAAAACCTAAAGATATTCCCTGCAGAATTTGGATTGCGTGCTGTAAACAGCACATGGGGTTAAACACTACAGGAAGAGGATAACTAAAAAAGTATATTAATATGTAAAGTTTAATTTACAGTATAAATCTACAAGTGTTCTGGAAAAAAACTGTGCATGATCACTTAATTAAAAGACTTCATCATAACATAACGAAACAAGGTATGACTGCAATAATGCCCACCGTTATTAAATTTCAAGACCCTGCTTTAAAATATGGGAAGACAAAAGTGCTTCTAAAGCAAAAGTTAAGTTTTGTTTTTAATATTCAATATAGGAGTTCTGAACAAATGAAAACAGGATTCTAAAATAGGAAGCATGAGCTAAGCATAAAAAAAAATGCAGTACTAAGATCTCTTTGTAATAATACGAAGGAAGTAAGATTATAGGATATAATAATATAGAGCTATAAGACATGAAGCAACAAATCATCATCCACTGACAAGAAAGCTTGTTCAAACAAGTACTTGTGATTTTTAGGAGACCAGGACCCTTCATTTAATAAATTCCTACGTGGTACTGCAGCTGTAAAGTGCCACTAGTGCTTGGAAAGGACAAACAGTGAAATGTTGGTGGAAGGTTTTTTCTTCGACCCCGGTGTTCAGTCAGCACCGGTTTCTCCCCAAGCCCCTGCCTCTGTGAAACAAGCACAGTCCTGCACTGAGATTCAGCTGTCACCTTCCTATTTTCCTGCCGAGCATCCTCCCCAAAGCTGCGCTGGGCAATTTTTGAGAGTTTTACCGAGATGTTCTGCAGCAAGCTCTGAGGAAAAAGAGGTTAAAGGAAAAGCTTGTACAGCAGGCAGTGGAAAGCAGCAGTACAGAGTGCTTTATTGCTGCCTATTCCAGCAAAATGCACCAAAAAAGAAAAAAAATCATGTTTCCCCCACCCTACCCCTTCTTCCAAGAAATGTCTGCCCGATGGGTAATCATTGCTGATTCAATGCCCAGGAGGGCTCCTTTAAAGAAGAAAATTGCTGCAGCATTCACTGTATTCATCAAATATTATTGCTGCTCTCTAGAGGAACAGGAAGATCCATTACCAAAGGAGAAAGAGATTCAGCATCACCTTATGCAGCTACAGTGATAAATTTTAATTTTAAAAGAGATGCTTTCTTTTGCTTTGGGACCCATGAAAGAGAAAGAAACTGACAGCGCAAGAGAAAGAAAAGAGAGAGAAAAGTCTGGCTAGAGGAAAAGAGGAGTCTGAGCTGCCTCCATCAGTTTCGCTGCGGGAGACTAGGAAAGACTGGGAAGTTCACAAGGAGGAGCAGGCGCTGCAGGAGTGACTCAGCATCCTTCTGCGGCAAAAAGGGAGCATGTCAGCAGCCACCGCCCTTCCCCGCTGCCAGCCCAAGGCCTGCCCTTCCCCACCAGCAATAGCTGCAGGAGAGAGACCCCTCCCTCAGAGAGCTGCTCCCCTTCTGCCCCCACGTCTCCCTGCAAACAGCTGCAAGAGCCCCAGCTCCCTCCATAGCCACTGCCTTCCCAGAGCATCCATGCAGCCCATTCCCTAGGGCCTGGCTCCAGGGAAAGCATCGGCAAAGCTGCTCTGCTCCCATCTCCCCACGGCAACGCAGAGGGACCACCACGCTCCCTCGGAGCTGCAGAAATGCTTTAACTCCCACTCTGCCATATTCACTGGGAGCAGCAGAGCAGCTGATGCCTCTTCCTCTCCTGCACCCCATCTAATTTTCACATAGCTATATACCACTGACTTTAATAACTCTCACAGGACAGAAAAGCAAAAAAAAAAAGGGCCAAATAGCACTTTGTATCCAGACCCACACACACCATCGAAGCTGTTCTCCTAAAGGACACACATATGAAGATACACATGGGAAAGATACACCCAAGAGCTGCTCAATGTGCCAGGGCCGGCAAAGAACTTGATCCCCTCATGCTGGCCAGAGTGGGAAAGTGGGCTCTTCCCGCTCCCACTGCAGAAGCGGGCCCAGTTCCTGCAATCTGGACTGGACGGGGAGATGCACTTGGTGACCACAACCACTGCCTTCGAAGTTCGTGCTCGGCCAAGGCTGTGAGGAAGCATGGGAGAAGCCCACTCTCATTTGCTCCTCAGCTATTTGCTCATATTCTGCTAAGTCTGTCTTGATTTCCTGCCTGTTCCCATCCTACCTTTCTACTCCTTATTTAACGTCCTCCTCTTGAGTGTGGATGATTTTTTGGGGGGGGAGGGTAAACGGACTCCATCCCCTCACCAAATTTTACCTGGCCCCTTCTCCCAGAACACTTCAGGGAAGGAAAAAACCTACCTTCCCTGGGAGAAAACTGTTCCGATCCCACAGATACTCCAGTCACCCCATTTTGTTACATCATTTTTGGCTACTTTGGGGGCAGTTTTATGTCACATAAGCCACAAACTGTACCTCTTGGTGTGAGGTCTGGAGGCAATAAGGCCACTAAAAACTTGGTAATTTTATGAAAACCAGGACAAAGCAGGCACTGCTGCTGAATGGGAAAGGGGAAGCTTGCTCTTTCCGACTCTTTCCTTGCTTGCAGCAGTTCGGCTTCTGGCCAAAGGGAGCCTGGGACATGGTAGCTCCTCCTCTATGCGGGACTCTCCTCCTCCCTCCCTCCCTTCTCCTCTCTCTTTGAAAGTTGGCGCAGTGTTGAACTTTTGCCAGGAACTGGACCTGCTGCAGAAGCAGCAGCTTCCCAGTGGGAGGAGGGAAGAGGCAGAATGAGTAACGCTTTCCCTAAGCTCCACTTGACAGCAGCTTGTCAAACAACCTCTTCTCCCTCTTCCTTCCCCTCTCTCCTTAGAGCAAGCCTCCATCAATCCATAAATTCCTGCTACAGGGAGGGCAGTGCAGGGTCCTACCATCACATCCCTGCAGTGACAGGCAAAGGACACTGACAAGAACCGGTGCCAGAGATTTTGCTCCCTCCTTTTCCATTTGCCAAAAGGTCAAATCCCCCTTTACCACATCCCATCCATCCTAAGGAGGCACAGAGAAACTTTGCTTAAGTTTTTCCCTTGGGCTGCCCCTGCCACCACCCCTGACACACCAATCCTAGGCCCTTATTAGACCTCATGCAGGCAGATTCCATCTCCTTCCCTGAAATGTCCAGGGGAAAAAAAAAAGTTTCTGCTCCCTTTCTGCCTTTGTCCCCCTAAATTGCAGCTCCAGGGGGAAAATTCCCAGTAGGAGGCGCTGGAGGAGTACACGGAGCACCAAACTACTGCAGTCTTCCCCCAGAGAACTGCAAATCCAGAATTAACCCTTCCTGCAGCCTTTTCCTTTCCCATTGTGCCCAGCATCTCTCAGGCCTCTGCAGGCTGCTCTGAGGCACGGCAAGGCTCCGGAAGGAATGATTTAGGTCAGATTATATGGATAGTAACTCTGCCCCTCAAGGCAAGCCCCAGATGCAGTTGCACGGTCTTGGCCAGCCTAAATGAAATCTGCAATGCGTGTTTTGAGGTGTTTTTTTTTTCTCTGAACACAGCAGCATCAAACCTCAGGGGCGCTGAACTCAATAGGCTGCCTCCTGTCTTCTCATCAGGCTGCATTACTATGAGAAATAACTCCTCCCTTTCTCCTTCCTCCCCCTCAGCTATCCCACACACACAGCACCTTGAGGAGACAGCCCAAAAATGCACCTTCACCTCCCTCTGCCCGTGCTCTGCCTACAAATAAAGGCATTTGCTTCCTACTGGCTGTGCAGTGCTGCAGGAGCAGCTGTTTCCAGGGCTGCAAGCTGACAGAGTGGCTTCTCCTTCAGCAAAATCTGCCAACTCATAACATCGAATCGGTTTTCTGAACATCCGATCTTTAGACTTAGACTTACTGGTCTTAACCCAAACTTCAGGTGTTAAACAGATTTAAAGATCGTATTAGTTACAGGAACAACCCAGGTTGTGGCACTTCTCCTTTGCTCAGATTAGTGGAAACAAGAGCACTGCCACGCTCAGAAGTCACTCGAATAAATACAACAGAAGGAGCATCCCAGCCTTACAGAAAGTTCCATGTGTGCCTAGATGTTGCAGATAATCTGACAATTTCCTCTTTGCTATCTTCATGTCCACATTTAAAAGGAAAAGAAAGATGAAAAGCAAGCTGCTTGTAGTCCCTTGAAGTAAAAAACCAAAAGGAATTAATGAAAGTGCTTTCCACGTGAGGGTGCAATGAGTATAACGAGCAAACCAGCTATCTTTTCCTAAAATCAGAAAAAGTTACCTTGAAAACTTTTTTTCCAGCACTTCAAAAGCAGAAGTACATCTTAGAGCTTGTACAAATACCTTCACTGAATCTTTTAAAGCATATTCCTCTTTACGATGACAAGCCACTGTCTTCACTGATCAAGAAGTGCTACTTCTATGCCTTTTTACTGGTATTGCCACGCATTGTAGAGCCCTGTCAGTCTGCTAGATACTGTAATTATATAAATTCAGGGAGAGAGCCCGCTCTCACACACTTGCAACGTAATTAGGCGAGCAAAAGCTGGAAAGGAAAAATGTCTGCTGGAAGTCTGAGGCATTAAAGGCTCAGCCTCTAAGCTCTTGCTTTCCAGAGCAAAGGAGCTGCAAAGGCATTTCAGGAGTGGTGCCTGACTTGCCCAAGATCACACAAGCACCTCCTTAAATCTGGTTACAGCCATTTTTGCTCTGTGTCCATGGACTGTGCTTAGACCTGGTTTTCTTATGATGGGAGAGGGCTTTTTAGCCCGTGAACATAAAGGAGACATTTCCCAATAACACAACAAAACTGTATGCACACAGGATCATTCCCCTAAACACAGTGACAGCATACAGACTACTCCTACCATTTCTGAGGCGCCACTGAACGATGCAATACACTCTCCTTAACGTCACAGCATGCAGTGCAGTAACCCAAAGAGGTTAATGGTATTTTATCCTTTACCAATTTAAAATTTCCAGGAGTTCCAGTTCAAAGCACAGAACCGGAAGAGATAATCTTGGCTGGATTTGTAACATGTGAACTGATGCAAGCATAGCAACTCAAACTGGCACAAAAACCTTCCTGGTTTGATAGTTTAGTGAATTACGTACTGAGAACCCTTTGCTACAATCTCTTGCCTTCTGATAATTTCTTTTTCCCATCCATTCGATAATTTCAATACCCGCATACCAGAAAAGGAGCATTATTCAAGGATACATAATCATTATGCTGGTGTCCTGTACAGACAGTTACAGAGCTCTAACTCTCAACTTTCCCAAAGGTCATCCCACCTGCAACCAGGCACGAACAAGGAGGCAGCAAGAATCCACCCATAAAACCCTTCGCTGCAAATAGCTCTTACGCTGCTGCCCAGCTCTATTATTCTGCAGTGCAGGCCGCTGTATCAAAAGGTGAAACATGACTTTTCATGTCTGGCTTCAGTATTTGAAATATGCTTATAACAGCTTCACAAACACCCTCTTATGGATTCCATCAACAGCAGCAGAAAAAATGAAAGATAAAGGATATATCTGGCTACCTCATCTTTCCTAATCCCCTGCCTACTCAGAGCTATTCTCTACAACCCCATTTCAAGTGCTTTATCCTACCTCATAATGAATGGCCAGGTTACTCTCCTCGAAAAGCAAAGTTAATACAATTTCTAGGCAGTGCTGATGGCCGTGTTTGTGAATCAGCAGACCCTTGAAGATTTATCTCTCTTTATTACTGCGGAGGCCTAGAAACCACACTCCTTGCAGTTGCTGCAGGAATTTTATCCCAATTGCAACGGCCAGGCTAGGTAAACCAAATAATCTCCCACAGCCCTGTTGGTTAATTCCTGGGGCCAGTGTAAGTGCATTCCTGATGTCCGAGAGGAGGCAGACAACCCCCGGCAACACTTACCAGCCATCTGCTCAACAGGCCACAACACCCCTTTGAGATTTTGGAGTAACTAAAACAAGCAACTGAGTAGCTTTTGGCACTGCCAAATGAACAGACTAAGATTGGCTAGTTACAGACACCAAATGCTTCCGAAGTCGTTATTTCAAGAATACGCTTCTCTTACACAAAAGCAAAATTGATGCCGCAAGATTTTATTAACCTGAGGGGTTTTAAAAGGTCCAAGATAGTCTGACAACGCAAGTGCTGAAAATACTAAAACTGAAGGTCCTTAACGTCCAAATTTCCAGACAAACAGACTCCAAACTCCTATTGGCATCAACTAAGTAGAGAGGGAACATACCCTAGGAATAGGATTAGACAGAGGGTAAGATTGTGAAAAGACTTAATGAATGTTCATTTAAAAAAGAAAAATATGATTATCATGATAAAGCCAACTGAAAACAATCAGTAAACATTTATTCCTGTCAACATTTTGCAAAGGCATAGAAGATACAAACAAAATGCCTGGAACAGCTACATAAGGCTCACCATTTCAATTTTTACCACTAGTCACAGAAAGGGCCAAGAGCAGAACACCAGGAAAGCAGAAAATTTAAGAGTACGAGAGGTACTGACCTAACCAAGCCTTGCCTTCTGTCCTGAGGCTCACAGAATGCCCAAAGGCAGAAGGCACTGCTTAGTACCAGCACAAGGCTCCCTAAAATATGTCGCGTGCTCTTGCTACTGACAGCAAAACAGGGACTATTCCCAGGCTGAGTTGATTCTCCCACACTATGGGACTAACTGGGCTTCATAATCATAGCAGGCGATGACTGTCACCAAACATTACAGCTGTTCAGATGTAGTAACGTAAGACAAAAGCCTGGGAGCTTGTCGAAACTCCAAACCCAGAAAAATTAAATCTTATTATTACTCAGCAATGAAAGACCACAAGATCGGCCCCTGACTCAAATTTTCGGGATTCAAGTTTTGATCCCCCACACTCAAAAAGAAAACAAAACAAAACAAAAAAAAACCAAGCCAAGTTTTTTCAGAAGTGAAATATTTCTATTTCTCTCAAAAAACTGCACAAGTAAAAAGAAAAGCCAGCAACTTTTCAGCTATCCTTATTAGCAGCACCAAGAAAACACTTGAATTTTCACAGCTAACACATGCCATGAGAGCCTCTCAATCAGGCTGCATAATTTATGATTTAATCTATGCCTTAAGAGTGGTGCAAAGCCATTTTCTCTCTGGGAGGAGTAGTGCCAGAGATTAAACCCCTGCAGACCTCTGCAAATGTTTCAATTAAGTTCTATTAGCGTAAAAACCAGAGCAACGGGCTCCATTTCATATTCTATCCCACACATGCATAAATCCTTGACTACCAGCCTTAATAGCCAAAGAGCACGCCAAGAATCTGATGCATGCAAAGAGATCTGCTGTAGGAAATTAGGTGCACCGACTGCAGAAGTTTAGTAATTTTTATTCATATACTGCAGAGCTGAGCAACTTCGGCTCGCTGCTGTGAAACGTAACCAGTCACCACACTGCAGTACAGCAGTCCGACAGCTTTATTGCTCACTTTCCTTCCGTGGTTTATGGTCAGCAGCACATGCCAGACTATTAAATAATGGGATGCTTCTGTCTTGCTAAGAAATGCTTGCACATGCGTAGGAAGAAGATTACGCGCATACTAAAAGGTAAAAGTGGCTTGGGGCACACCCCGCATAAATTTTATTGCTGCGTATGCAGCAAGGAGAAAAACCCCTCAAAGGTTTGAAGAATAATTGAATTATAGGGAAAGTATTCCTCAATTGTTCGCCCGGATTCTACAATAAAAGGAAGAACACAACCTGGTAGTCAGGAATTCAGACTATGCTAATGTTCCCTGCAGACCACAGATGTAAGATCTCACTGCCTTTTAATTGTACATGCAGTCCACAAATAAATATTCTTTTTGCCCCACATTTTATCTTTATCGTCATCCACACTTGAAAGTTTTTGGAAGGAAATAAGGTCTCCGATTGCATTACGAGCCTTATACGCTCTCAAGTGTATTTTAAACGCAGCCTCCTCTCTTCTACCCACTGTATCACCAACAGAACTAACTTCAGCTGGCGCAGCCAACGTGCAGTCAGCAGAAATGGGAAAACAGGGAAATATCCACATTATTTGCCTCTAGATATTGCTGCCGAGATGAGTATTCAACTTCAAAAAAAAAAAAAGGGATATTACATTTCTCCTATTATTATCATCTACAGTTGCTCAAACACATGTTCTTACAGCAGGCATCCCTCAAACAAAACTAAATATACGTAATTCTTTTCCCTGAGCGTTTAAAACTTTGCAGTAGTCCTAGAGCTGGTTTCCCAGAGCAATTCTTTGGGGCACACCAACATTTAAGGTTCACTTTGTCTTTGTTCCTTAATGTTTGTTCACAGCACTGACGAGAATGTCTCAGGTCTTTAACTGAATCCAATGCTTAACACGCACGAGTAGAGACCGTAAGTAGAAAATATCACCATATAATGGCACAGGGAAATGAACTGTAGGCATACATACTCAGCTCCCCCTACAGACAGAGACACACGCATGACACAAGGCATGTAACTCAGCTTTTTCTACAAAAACTATTGTAACAAGCTGTAGTTTTTCAAAGGGGTTTGAAGGAGTTCTGTGTCCAAATTCCTTTGGGACCCAATGGGCATTTAGAGATGTGAAAATTCCATTTGGATCATTACGCTTGGTATACACTAGATATGTAGGCAGAACACCCCGCTTTCAGTCAGCAAAAACAACTGCATTCGCTTTGATTCAATATTAGTTTTAGAAGGAATTGGGTAAGAATAGCAATTCAGAAACACTGAAGACTGGAAACTATTACAACCATGTTGTGAAATACATTTTAAGGTAGTGAAAAAGGTTTCCACGACTAAAATAAAAAATATAAGGAGTGACTTATCTAAGCTACTGGAAGGGGGAAAAAAAACATGCTAGAGGGTACAAATGCCAGCAAGGTAAAAAGACATTTATTCTATTGCTTTCTTCCAACCCCAACATGTTACTCTTGTGGCATATCGACACGATATGACCATCGGTTGCTCTGTGATGTACCCTAAGATCCGACTGACTGATTCCAATCTTGCACCATCCAGCGTAAACTGGACATTACAACCATTAAGATGGATGAGTTAATACTAATGAATACAGAAAAAGAATTGTGTTCTATAACTCACCAAATCACAGTGGAGATGAATCTGGTCGAAATTCATCAGAAGTTGATTCAACTGAGAACAGTCTCCATTATTCTTTTGTATTTTATGGCATGAAATGATACCACTTTTGAGGTGACAGCCTGAAGGCAGGTAAGATCACTCACAAGGAGACCGCAGGGGAAGATGAAGCTCAGATTGTCAGGTAGGCTGAAGTGGCAGGACTTCAGTGAAGCCTACAGCCTGCTGCCAACTTACAAAAACCTTCTGATGTGGCCCTCGGTCTCCCCAGTCTCACCACTTGCTTCTCACGTTGTCAAGAAGACCCGTTCAAAGCAATGAGACTTGCAAATGCATAAATCATAGAATCATAGAATCACTTGGGTTGGAAGAGACCTTCAAGATCATAGAGTCCAACCATAAACCTCTGCCAAACCCCCCCCTAACCCATGTCCCTCAGCACCACTGATCTCTTTCAAAATGGGCTGAGTGGGCTTTTCACACCACGTACATTGCTCTGCAGCTGGCAAGGTAGGGGGCTTTTATCTTATTTGCCCAAGTACCTTTTTGTTTCTGTTTAATTATTGGAATCAAACCAAAGCAGAACCTCTATTTAATTGATTCTGGGAGTTAAGAACTAAACCTTGAAACTGAAAAGAGGAATCTGCCATCAGATTTTGCGGCCTAGTTTGGAGTCCTGATCCAAAGAGTAAACAAAGCTAATGAATCTTCTAATTAAGCATTCATTGATAGAGCTAAGATGAAAGAAGTGGCTGGCTGTTTCCTCTGGCTCTTGTAATCAAGCGACAGAACAAACTCAAAGTGAGCAAATTAACGTTACTATGCGCAGCAAAACAGAATTGGTGTAAGCAATAATAAAATAATGAAAGCGGCTCAGGCACTTACTATTTATGGCACAAAGCAAATAGCTGTTCAAGAGAAATAAATTTAATACTCATTAACATTTTTTCTGTGTTTTCCAGATACTGTATTTCAGTCCTTGCAGACAAAATTCTGCATGGGCTTTCACAATTCATGTTAGTGTTGGCTCCTGTTAAAAGGGGCGATTGAAATATAGAAAGCAGACTGCCTAAAATGTAAGATTCTTTCATATTCATAAAAGTGCTGCACGATTAAGAGAATCCAAGTCTGAGTATTTTCATTTGCACATTTAAATTAAACTCATTCAGGGATTTTGATATAATTTTAGACATACACATTAAGATCTGGGTTCCTAACTTCAGGACAAGGGAAAGACGACAGGACCCATCACTCCTGCTTGTCACTTCCAAAAGATTCCCGATGGGTAGAGTATTAGTAACATACAACAGCAATTTTCAAGCGTGTTCAGAATAGGGTCAAAACTTAAAAGGAGCCCAGACAGATGTAAAAATTCTAGCACACATGAGAATAAGCCCCAAAGAAGTTTCTTCAGGGTTTCTCCCCCTCCTGGAAGTTCCAAAGGGAAAAAAAAAAAGGAGCTATACACGCAGAAAGCATTGTAGGGCAACTCCAAAAGCCTTAACCAGACTTTTCTCAGATGTAGTTCCCAGAGGCTTCAACGATAATTCTCTTTTTCAGTTTTTGCAACACACCTCTCTTGTGGCGAGATCAATGGAAGGCCCTATAGGGACAGCCCAGCTGTAGGCACGCTTTACTGCATCCCCGCAGCACTGAATACTGGCACAAAACACAGACTGCTGCAACAGACCTGTTCCAGCTCTCCCCTTTCTCCTTCAGAACTGCCCTGATCAATCTTATCAATAAAAATCAATCAACCCATAAAACATGGCGCCACTGAACGCCAGCTTGTTGATTTTTGAAGTAAATTTATTAACCATTACACAATACTGTGAAAGGCAACTGCTTAATCATACTTTACTACATAGAGTATCTCTGAGCTGTCTGCTTTGTGAGTATAGGTACCATCCATAGATCAGCTCTCACCATCTCATTTTATATATTGTATAAAAAAATATGATGGTGCACAGCTCATCAGAGACACGTAACATTTTCAACTGCAGGAGTATCCGATTCCCCACTCTCTCAGAACTGTGCCTTTATGGAATAGAAATGACGATATAAAAAAAAGTTCAAACAATGCTTTTGCTTTTCTAACTTAGGACAGCTCAATTTCTGTGCAAATTCAATCTAAACAGGCACAGCTCTTTCTATGCTTCAGAAATAAGACCAGGAACAGACAATGCAGACTTCATTCTGCCATTCACCTCAGCTGCAAACATACCCAGTACGCTTTCTGCTGGGGAAACCATTCTTTGATTAAAAAACAGAACAAAAAAACCAACCACCAAACAAAAAAGCCCAAATGGCAACCACCACTAGGCTTCAGTGCCCAAGTGTTTTGCAGCAGAGGGGAATTTTCACCGACTCTGGTTGCATTCAAGTAACAACTTGGTGCTCACTGAGGCTCCAGCACGGGGCTAAGACCTAAACTCTTCCTTGAGGAAACACCATTCCTAGACTAAGTGTTAATTACATAGTATGTAGCAGAGGAAAACGTACAAACAGGAATTTATTGTCATGGAGTTGCTTGCTTTGCTTATGCAGCAGTAGTATGTGACCACACAGCTGCCATTTTAGAACGTCACTACTAGTATTTCTGTGTCATTCAGCACGATAACTCACATTATTCAGGTCAGCCAACCTAGGGGAGGTTTGTAAGGGGAGAACCTGGACTTGCAATTCTTCTACCTGAAGTTTGTGTTAGATGAAATCATGAGGCTCACACCCAACTAAAACAGCAAGAGAGAAGCTTTAGCTTCAGCAGAGGGAAGGGGACATGATGCTGAGCTGCTGGGTGACTCAGCTCATCTCTAGTGACTGCCCACCTCCTCTTTTCAACGTGGTCTTAAACAAAGATGAGATAAATGGCATGGACCATTTCAGCCTATTTGGAAACCGGTTTTTATCCTGTTCCTCTGTTCACTACTACTTCAATGATTTTTCTAATAATAATGTATCTAATAATGAGCTGCATCATACCCTGCATTATGGCAAAAAGCAACCAAAGGGAGACAAAGGGAACAGGGAAATCAGAGGTGGCACTACCCTGTGCCTGGAAATACAAGTTTCCAACATCAGATGGCTTCAGTATTAGCTTTCTTTTCCTTATAGTAACAAAGCTTCATCCTTACCTCTGAGTCACACTGAAACTCAACACTGCAGGGCTGTCTGCAGACACACTTTCCCATCTTCCCGGCATGCGCTACTGGCAGAGAGGAAGGGCTTTTCCACTCATTTTCCCTCTCTAATCATTTTCCCTCTCTAAAAAAAAAATATAAGAAAGAATATTAACAGCGTAGAATTACAGAGCTTATTTTCTCGGGATATGAAGGGGAGTTATTTTAGAAGCTGAGATATATGCCTTCATTAATACATGGCATAATAACCCACTGCATTACTGATTGAATCTTATGCTCAAAATGAACATAGGGAAGATTAGTATAAATCCATTGGCATGAAACAAGGTATGCCAGTTCGCATTAGTTGAGTATCCCATAACAATTTGTGTTTAGAAGCTCACTGAATCTCTGACCAAGCCTGCTGTGAATCTTTCCATCTGCTATAATGTCTATATTGCTCATTTCCTCCCCAGGTGCTCTGCAGGCTACACAAATTACCTCTTTTGGGCAAAAGTCAAACCCAATCTCTGTTAAAGCTAAAATGTATCAGCACATAAAACTATACCTGCGCTGCTGTACTTTGCATGTTCACTGTCTGAATAACGGGCAGCTGTTAACACGCATGAATGCAACTGCTACTGAGATTTAAACCACAAATTTTGAATAAAATTTGGAGGAGCAGACTCACTTGCAGTGAGCAATTCCATTGAGCTTCATGGGGACTCTTTAGATTTGCAAAATATAACATCTCATCGGCTCTATTGTGATATAGTGATGCAAGAGCCTTTACTAGCTCTTAGTACAGTTCATTCCACCTAGCATCAGCTCAGATAAAGAGACTGTAACTTTGGACCTCTGTTAGGCCACTGCCCTTCACAGCTTAATATCCCTCCTACTCAAATAGCCTGAAACCTACGGAAATGATACCACACAACAGGCAACGTTCTGTTTGAGATCACCAGAAGCTACTAGGAAACACAATTAAATCCACCCTGCTCTACCTTTAGTAGATAACTGGTATTAAGCAAACCTATCTTTGTACCAGAAATGCTTAAGTGCCATTGCAATTAGTGACAGGCATACAGATTAATTTGCATATATTACTCTTTCCCGTTCTTTAGGAAACAACCAAGCATTTTTGTGGTCTCGCTCTCTTAATAAATGTACCCCAACTCGCACCTACATTTATTCCTTCCTCAAGAAAACTTTGAAGAGTTTGGTTTGTACTAAATTTGCCCTTCTGACTCAGAAAGCCAAGTTACCATCTTTTTGAGCATTCAATGAAGTCTGTCCTCAATATATTCCTATCTTACTTCTGACAGACCTCTAGCACATAACTACTGCTTTGTTTTAATCAACCAGGGGCTAATAATCTGGGTCAGAGGTAGCTGCAATGCAACTGTCCAGTTTTACTCTCTGTATGAGCCAGATTAGACAAGGATAAACATCCAGTCCTTGCGGTCCAAGTCCCAGCCAGATTTGCCTCTGGAGCATTTCAAGGAACGGAGGAAGCAAAGCTAGGTAACTAGATATTAACATATTCTGCTAGGAACTATGAACCCCACCCCGTATTTGTTTCTTCATTCATGTAATTACCTGGCTATTGGGAACCACTTGCAACAAAGGACACTGTGAGAAGAGCAGGAACTTGAGAGGCACACACACCTTGCAAAAACTGCAAATTGAATTGGAAAAAAAAAAACTAAAAACCCACCTCACCCACATATGCACTCTGGGGGTTCCGAGGTGCAGCGAGGGCTGTGTGCGCCCCAGCCTCACCAAGACACTCCCTTAGAGGCCGCCCTAAGACCCCAGCTGCAATATGGTGCTCACACCAACCTCCCATGGGCTCCTGCCAGGCCGGTTTACAGAGAAGGGGCAAAGCCGGCTGCTATGCACAACCCTGGCAGGTTGGGGGGGGGGGGTCAGGTAGCAGCTAAGCAGACCCCAGGTAGGCCCCAAGCTGAGCCCCAGGTATGCCCTAAGGTAGGCCCTAAGGTGGGCCCCAGGCAGGCCCTAAGGTAGGCCCCAAGGTGGGCCCCAGGCAGGCCCTAAGGTAGGCCCCAAGGTGGGCCCCAGGCAGGCCCTAAGGTGGGCCCCAAGGTGGGCCCCAGGCAGGCCCTAAGGTGGGCCCTAAGGTGGGCCCCAGGCAGGCCCCAGGCAGGCCCCAAGGTGGGCCCCAGGCAGGCCCCAAGGTGGGCCCCAGGTGGGCCCCAGGCAGGCCCTAAGGTGGGCCCTAAGGTGGGCCTCGGGGTAGGCTCCGAGGCGAGGGTAGCGTGAGGCCGGTCCGAGACAGGCCCGATGACGCCGTATCAGAACCGACTGCCGCGACCCGCCAAAGCCCCCGCATCCGCGCAGCGCCGCCACGCTGAACTACGGCCCAGCCCGTTGCGCTGCGCTGCGGTCCGCTCCTCCCCGGCCCCGCCCGGCCGCTGTGCCCGCCCTCCCTCCCCGCCGATAAATAGGGGCGGTCGGGCAGCGCCGCACCGCAGCCGGCGGCTCCTTCCCCGCAGCCATGAGCTCGTACGGTTACGACCCGTTCTTCCCCTCCTACAAGCGGCGCTACGCCGACAGCCCGCGGCTCCACGTCTCGGCGATGCGCAGCGGCGGCGGTTACAGCTCGGCGCGCTCGGCGTACTCCAGCCTGTCGGCGCCCGTCTCCTCCGTGTCGGTGCGGCGCAGCTACGCCGCCTCCAGCGCCTCGGGCTCCCTCCTGCACTCGGTGGACAGCCTCGACCTCAGCCAGGTGGCCGCCATCAGCAACGACCTCAAGTCCATCCGCAGCCAGGAGCGGGCGCAGCTGCAGGACCTCAACGACCGCTTCGCCTGCTTCATCGAGCGGGTGCACGAGCTGGAGCAGCAGAACAAGGTGCTGGAGGCCGAGCTGCTGGTGCTGCGGCAGAAGCACGCCGAGCCCTCCCGCTTCCGCGCCCTCTACGAGCAGGAGATCCGCGAGCTGCGCCTGGCGGCCGAGGAGGCGACGAGCGAGAAGCAGGCGCTGCAGGGCGAGCGGGAGAGCCTGGAGGAGACGCTGCGGGGGCTGCAGGCGCGCTACGAGGAGGAGGTGCTGAGCCGGGAGGACGCGGAGGCGCGGCTGCTGGAGGTGCGCAAGGGCGCGGACGAGGCGGCGCTGGCGCGGGCGGAGCTGGAGAAGCGGGTGGACAGCCTGCTGGACGAGCTGGCCTTCCTCAAGAAGGTGCACGAGGAGGAGCTGGCCGAGCTGCAGGCGCAGATCCAGTACGCGCACCTCTCGGTGGAGATGGACGTGTCGGCCAAGCCCGACCTCTCCGCCGCCCTGCGCGACATCCGCGCCCAGTACGAGAAGCTGGCGGCCCGCAACATGCAGAACGCCGAGGAGTGGTTCCGCAGCCGCTTCACCGTCCTCAGCGAGAGCGCCGCCAAGAACACCGACGCCGTCCGCGCCGCCAAGGACGAGGTCTCCGAGAGCCGCCGGCTGCTGAAGGCCAAGACGCTGGAGATCGAGGCCACCCGCGGCATGAACGAGGCGCTGGAGAAGCAGCTGCAGGAGCTGGAAGAGAAGCAGAGCGCCGACATCTCCGCCCTGCAGGTGGGGGGGGGATTCCCGGGGGGGTGAGGGGGGGTATGAGGGGGGCGCTGCCGCTGGTTCGCCCCCGTTCCGCAGCCGTACGGCGTTTGGGAGCTGGAAGGGATCATAAAACCGGGATGCGGAACGTCCCAGGGTTATAATGCATCATCCGGTGTCAGTATGTGGGAGGAATCCTTGGCCGCGTCGTCCTAAAAGAGGGTGGCCCGGAGGAATCCTTGGCCACCTGGTCCTAAAAGAGGGTGGCCCGGAGGAATCCTTGGCCACCTGGTCCTAAAAGAGGGTGGCCCTGAGCTGTGGCTAGAAAAAGCGCATAGAGGCTGAAACCCAAACAGGTCTCGTGTGCTTTAGTCTTTGGCTGACAGAAAATCGGGCTCTGGATGATAAGTGGGGATGGAATAATACAGTGTAGATGTAGGGGTGGGGAACACTAAATGGGGATGGAATAATATGGTCTAGATGTAGGGGTGGGGAACACTAAATGGGGATGGAATAATATGGTCTAGATGTAGGGGTGGGAAACATTAAATGGGGATGGAATAATATGGTGTAGATGTAGGGGTGGAAAACACTAAATAGGGAGGGAATAATAAGGTCTAGATGTACGGGTGGGAAACATCAAGGGGGATGGAATAATATGGTCTAGATTTAGGGATGGAAAACCCAGCCAGGGAAGGGTGGCATTTGCTGCCTTTTAGGCTGGAGTTGGAGCTGTTTGCTTTCTCTTCTGCTAGGGCAAGATTAAGTTAATAGGATTGGAGAAATTCCGTGCGAGGTATTATTGCTAGACGTGGGCGAATTAAGAATTTTACGCTGTTGATACTGTTGCTTCCAACAGGATACAATCAACAAATTGGAGAATGAGCTGAGAACCACCAAGAGCGAAATGGCTCGGTACTTGAAGGAATATCAAGATCTGCTCAATGTGAAGATGGCCCTAGACATCGAAATCGCAGCGTATAGGTATGATGGGGGGGAATGTTTTAGTGCATCAGAACTTGGATCAGGTGCCCGTTCTCTCTTGAAGAGAACTCAGTTTATTTATCATTCCTCCAACAGAAGTTTTCCTAGATAGAGGTCAGAGTTTAACCAGGTCTCCTCCACTGTCTTTCTATTGGAAGAAGCTGTGCTTTTGAAGTAAAATATTTGCTTTAAGCAAAATCTTCAATGTGTAACAAACTCCTGCAGATGTAATAGTATGCATGTATATTCATACCAAACTCTTTGTGCAGCAATATGACCTCAGTTCTCTGTTTCTACAGATAAAAATACCTGTTCTGTACTCAGTGAAGAGACTTTTCTATCAGTGGAACTCTGTAATACAGATGGCTGTTTTCTCAAAATTGGAAATGCCTTACGTGCTTTTAAGAACAGACTTTAATTCTAACTTGCAGAAGCAATCTCCTGGAAAGTAATTATTGTACAGCAGAATTGCAGCTAAATAGCTGTGTAATGCTTTGTCCCAGATACTGTCAGAATTTGTAAATGCCGCAACAGAGTTTCTATGAGCGCCACAAGGGGGGAATATTGAGAACGTGGCTATAAAGCTTATCTAATAGCTAAACATAACCTCAAATTGCTACATCTGCATTGTTCCCTGCAACCCTACAGGCTACCAAAATACACCTGTAACCTCATCTGCTAGAGGAACCTAATCTAGAGGGTTTTCCCTCATTATTTCTCCTAACAAGGAAAAGTATTAATTCACCAGTAATGCACACCTCTGAAAATTTTCAGTCGTTCCAAGAAGGTAGAGTAGTGTTGCCATGTAGTTATTATGGGCTAGCTTTTGCTCCAAAGTACGCAGTTTCTACGGCTTGTGCTGCTTAAAGCATCACAGTGTTTCAGTCCGTTGCTGAAGCTTTTGAATACCGTTGCAACATTAATTCACTTGTTTCTCTTTGCTTTTTTTCCGCCCACCCCCCCCCCCCCCCCCACTAGGAAACTGCTGGAAGGTGAAGAGACCCGACTCAGTTTCACTAGTGTTGGAAGCATCACCAGTGGCTACACCCAGACTGCCCCCACTTTTGGCAGGTCTGCCTACAGTGGTCTCCAATCCAGCTCCTACTTGATGACAACTCGTTCCTTCCCCACGTACTACTCCAGTCATGTCCAGGAAGAACAGATTGAAATAGAGGAAACCATTGAGGCTGCTAAAGTGGGAGAAGCCAAGACAGCCCCTGCAGAAGAAGGTGAGGAGGAGGAGGAGAAGGAGGAAGGTGAGGAAGAAGCAGGAGGTGAAGAGGCTGAAGAAGAGGAGGAAGGTACTTGTAGTTGCTTTCAAATCTGTCTCTTCCATGCTTCACCCTACTCATATGGGGTAAAACCCAGAAAGCCTCATGACTAAGTCTAATGATTAGACCCCTGTCATTGTCTACTCACATGAGCAAACGATTGTGGGATTAAACCCACAGCATTTAAGGAGGCAAGCCTGACTATTGGGTGGAAAATAAGGTAAATGTTCCGTATCAGGCAGATTATAGGACTGATAATACTCCCTTGACAATCACTAGGTGTTTTTCCATTCAAGTTTCCAAAAGCAGAACGATAATACTTCAACTTTGTGTAATGTTACATTCATGTGGCAGTGAGCAGTGCTTAGCTATTATGGATGTCCTCAGAAATAAGGAACAAGGACATCCAGAGCTAAACATTAATTCACAGAGAATAGTCTGCGATAACAGGAACATCACCTGATGTTTGGATGTAACTGTTGGGTTCAGTGGATTGCGATACCTGTTGCCCGAGGTCCAGGTAGTTTTTGTGTTCAACCAAAGTATATGCCGCTTCCTTGCTGCCCCGTAATTTATTTACCAAACTCCCCTTTTGAAGAAAATGTAAAAGGAACGTTACCCAGAACTTCCTTTCCCAAGTTCAGTTGCATAGACCTGAAAGATTTAATCTAAACTTAGCGGAAATGCATTGCTTACCATTGAACTATTCTAGGACTTTGTTAGTGTAAAGATTACTTAAAATGAAATTATAGCTAACGAGGCAGTGAAAGAGCGATGGCAAGATTCCTTTTTTGAACACAAGTCTTTGGATAAGGCTTAAAGCAATGACTCAGCAGTCAATTACTGTTTTCAAGGCTGTGATTTTGAAAAGACCTATAAAGTGTTTCGCTCCCTCTGAAATTTGGGATAAGTTGGTCGTGTAGTTCCGTTGGTCTCCCTTGCCAGTCCCAGATAAACGTCCTTGCTTTTATGCAAAATCATGTGCCAGTCCCATCCCATTTAGCTGGCTGCCATCCAGAGGGGTGGGGCTGACGGATGCAGCAATCCTGTCTCCTGTTAAATTGGGATTAGGAGCAGTATTCACGTAGAGGTGAAATGTTTCTTTTTGTTTCTCAAAGGCGCTAAGGAAGAATCTGAAGAAGCCAAAGAGGGTGAGGAAGAGGAAGGAGAAGGGGAAGAAACAGCAGCTGAAGAAGGAGAGGAGTCTCAGGAAACTGCTGGGGAAACTGGTGAGGAGGAGAAGGAAGAGAAAGAAGCAGCAGGAAAGGAAGAGAGTGAAGTGAAGAAGAAGGCTTGATTTTTAGGCAGTCGAGCTTTCTCATCAGGTCAACAGAATAAATGATGATTGACTGAGCTAAAATTGCAGTCCCACATATTTAATTCAGTGACCACTGAGGTGTAAAGTTAATGATCTATGATGTTTCTCTCCGTGCAGAGTATCAGTATGCTTGCAGAGCACCCACTGGCTTGCTCCCTGAATGCCGCATGGTCTACACGTATGAATTCAGGGGTTATGTCTTTCTTGGGTGATTCAGAACCTTAAAATTTAAAAAGGGGGGGGGGGGAAATAAGTAATGGGAATGAAAGTTACTTTCAACTTGCATTTAAAATAATTATGGAAACCTTGGGTGGGTAGAATAATGGAGGCTTCAATAAGTATGTGCAATAAAGCTAGTCAATAAAGTTACAGAAATGCTTACACAGATTCCTTGTGTGTGTTGTGTGTTGCTAATGCACTTAAAAGGTTGATAAGGAGGTATTTCACACTCGTCTTTCATGCCTGCAATGGGATATGGGATACTGGTTTCTCTCTCTAGCTGATAATGCTTTGGGGACTAACAGGCAGATAAAATTTCTTGATGGGGC
Source organism: Chionis minor (assembly GCA_013398295.1). Taxonomy (NCBI): domain Eukaryota; kingdom Metazoa; phylum Chordata; class Aves; order Charadriiformes; family Chionidae; genus Chionis; species Chionis minor. The sequence continues at coordinate 1,236,439 of VZSF01005377.1, forward strand.
TATAAAATTTCGCATGGAAATCCTGTGGGGGGAAAAAAAAACCACACAGGTGTGTGTGCTGTTAGCTTTGTGATGGGCCTTGCTGGGCTGTTGTACAGGCACAAGCCCCCTTTTTGCCTTTGGGAAAAGAAATTTTAACAAACTAATGCAGAGGCAAAATGCAAACAGACTGTTAAAGAGTGGTAGGATGTTGTTCAGTGTCTGACAGTTCAGCGATGAAAGGGAAGCACACTGATGCAGCTGAGGCTCAGAGTATATTATTTTTTTTAAAAAAAAAAAAACAAACAGGCTTGTCCTCCACTGAATGGTCATCGGCGCCTCTTAAAGCTCTGAGTATGAGCCGCCGAAGGTCTAATCTGTGACCGGGCACAAAAAGCAGCAAAGCCTGACTGTTCTGAAAGCGGTGTCGATGTCCTGTGGTCTGACCCTATTTATTTTCAATTAGCTGAAATTAATGCATATAATTAAACCTTGTGCTAAGGGCAAGTAGTAGACTAATGCTGCAAATTAAGCTATTTTAAAGAAATTAAACCTATGGAAGCCCACACTAAAGCAGGCTGCACTAAAGCTTTTCACGGTTGCATTTAGCCAGGTGGATTTTTGCATAGGATTTTGGGATAACTTCATTTTGTACACTGACTTCCCAGTATCAGTTGATTTGCATGGGCTCTCCTCGATGGTTATGTTCAGAGAGAAAGGAAGTGTCTTTTTTTTTTAATACAAATTTTAGGGGTGTTCCAAAAGCATCTCCCTTTTCAGTGTTGAAAGAGTTATAAAGAAGCAAGTGATGGATGAGGTAAGCACAACAATTCTTTCCTTCCATGTTCCCAGGAGAAAGAAAAAGAAGCTTTGGTAAAACTGTTAAAGGAACCGAGCTTGTACGCATACGTAATAATTTCAGTAACTCCTGTTCAGAGAGTTCCAGTATCCAAATACTTAATGTTTTTCCCTCTGCTTTCTTGGTGGGGTTTTTTGATGCTTTTGAGAACCAGAAGGCAAACAAATAATTTTCTCTGTCTTCAACAGTGTTTCTTTTAAGTCTTTGTTTTCATGTTTCCCTTCTGCTTCTCACGGAGATTTTTCTACACATGTTTATGGAGACTTCTCGCAAAGTGGATTTGGTTTTCCATCTCTAGGAAAGCAGTGGGGAGGGGTGGAGGGTACTTGCAGTACCGCGGGCAAGAGGTTCGACCACGCTCTTTGCTCAGCGCTTTTAAAAGCGATGGATGGGAGAGCTGCTCCTTCTGGTGTGCGATCCCCTCCTTCCAACGCGGCGGAATATTGAGTCTAAGAGATGGAAACGCGCTTAAGTGCCCTGTCAGAAAATGCTTCGCGCAGCGCTTCTGTTGGGAAAGAGGTTCTGCTCCTACAGAGCAAAAAAAACCCCACGCCACGTGCCAGATCAGGGCTCCACACAGCCGTGAGCCAAACCGCTGTCGAACAGGTTGGCCTGTATTAAAGCCACTGCCCCATCCTGCCTTTCTCCAAGCACTCTGAGCTCCTTTTGACTTTTCAGTACCTGATTTTGCTTCCTCTTTCGTGTCTTTCTCCCCCCCTTTCTTTTCTCCCCCCTTCTCTTTTCCTCGCTCTCTTTTCCTCGCTCTCTTTTCNTCATCCTTCATTTGGTCCCTCGTAACCCTTTCACTTCTGGGAAGCAATACAGCTTGCAGCTCTCCAGGCCTTCCCCAGCAGGCTGCCAAGGGATGCTCTCAAACCAGCTGGCTTAGAGATACACCAGCAAACACGTTTCTCCTTGCCGTGTATCTCGGTCTGATCCCCACTCCTTATGTTATTTTTAATGTATTGCAGCTAGAGGAGAGATTTTCGCGACTCTGCAGGAAACTCGTGAGTCACAGCCACGGCAAGGAGCTGCAGTGACAAGCTGCAGTGACCATCCAGTCTGGTTTGTTACCCCCCGTCCTGCCTTGCTGCTGTGGTAAACTGGTGGGAGGGAGGATGGAAGCGTGCGTTTGCGTGCCGAGATGGCTTTCAGGGTTGTGGGGATCCTGCAGGCAACACTTGTTTTACCTCTGGAAACCCAGGAGCTGGCTTTGACGCAATGCAGTAAAAGCAGGCAGAGGGAGGCACGATGGAAACTTTAACCCGAGTTGCAGCTGCCAGTAAAGCCGCCAGTCGATCCCTGAAATTTTCTCCTGCCGTTTGGGCAGACGGGGTCTGGATCAGGCCGAGCACCCAACACGGAAGACAAATCCAAGGAGGTCCTGAGCGCTTGCGTCAAGATACACGTACACACGCCCGCAGCAAGAGGCAAACTTGTACAGGTATGACCCCCAGATTCTAGGAATTTACCTTCTAATAACTAAGGAATTGGCAACTCGTCATCTGTTGCCTTCCTAGATTAGTTAAGGGTAATTTAACCCGGAACAGGGAAGGAAGAAAGCCCACACGTGGATGGGACCTTGATGCCTGGAGAAAATTCTAGTGCCCGGCTCAGCTCCCTGCTAAATGCAACCTGTTTGTGTTCTGCAACACTTCCCAGTTTGTTTCCACCTGGAATTTAGTTCTGGGATGCTGAAAATCTCTCAATTGTAGCTCCCTCCACAAGCCAGTACAGTAAAAATATCCTGGTTTAGAGCCCTCCAGCTCCTGAAGTCAGGGGGGTCTTGATGGTCCACCTTAAATAAGATCCATAAATCTTCCCAGTAACTTCCTTTAATTATTATTTTTCGCTTCACAGAATCTTTCATACTGATCAATGAACTTCTGTGTCTGAAAGTAATTAATCCCTTCGCTGATGATTCACAGTCTGAAGAAGTAATTGGTGCAGAACAGGCAAATAACATACTATTTATGCGTCTCTGCCCTGGAATTATGCTATCTTTTGAAAGTGCTTGATTGCAGATGTCAGTAGACAAAACCTCTTGGCAACGTTAAATATTAATCGCTTCTTATAGTTTTATAAATATTTAGAAATATGTTAACCAGTTGCTTATTTCTCTTAGGATTTGATGGAAACACTTGCAGTGGGAAATAGACTAAACTCACAAATTTACTTTCTGTGTTAGAGCAGGGGAAAAAAAACGCAGTTCTGGGTAATAACTAAAGGCTGAAATATGTTTCGGGGGTAAATGAGGGCGTTTTGAAATACACCGTGCCAGTGGGTAGCCCAGGAGTTTGCGTCCCACACAGGCTGTGCTGTGACTTCCCAAATCCATCCGGGAACGGGGACGTACCCTGGGCAGAAGTGGTGATACAGCCCCTTGCACGAGAAACGGCCGTCCTGGTTGGACTGCCAACGTGCACGCACAATGAAAACACCACAAATAACAATCTCTTGGTCCTTGTACCCTACCTTGTACCTACCAGAACTCAAAAGAAAGCGTGAAAAATAGCCAGCCAGTTTGGGATCCCACCCGTACCTGCGTAAGCCCACGTTAACAGTGTTCTTGAGTTTCCTGTTGACGTCAACGTTAATTTGCTGTACAAGGTGACCCTTCTTGGGCTTGATGCTGAAGATGCCTGATTTTCTACGCCGAGGGGTGGTACCCCACCGCCTTTTTGCAGTTTGTGACATTTTAGTAGATTCCGGAGCTTATTAGGAGGGATCTAAAGAGAAAGTTTTATGTTGAATATTGGTCTCGGGTTTAGTTTTTGGTTTTACTGTTATTATCTCTTGAAAATTTTGATTAGAGCCAAGAAAAAAAAATAACTTCTGTGCTCACAAACCATTGGGCATTTCTATATTTTAACCTAACTGGGGGCAACCACCTAGTGACAATAGGTGGGTGCGACTGGGCTACTTAACTTCTTCTTCACAAGTGTCTTTATGTCACATACACACATGACTTTCACAAATAAGCTCGCTACAGAGAAGCTGCCATTTAATTTGCAAACTCTGCTTTAATTAAACGTCGCTCAGCCAGCAAGCTGTCGAGCACAGATTTCCATTATTGATATCAGCAGGAGAAAGATTCATTGCTTTGCTACACACAGACGTCCAGATTTATTTGAAAGCCTTATCTGCTGGGGACTTTTCACAATTTCTCCAGTGAAGAACACCCCAAACCCTTTCAATTAAAAACTACTTGATTTTCAATTATTGATAGGGTAAAGAATGGGAAGGCGCGTGCAAATCATAAAGATTTTGATCAGACCCTCAATTAGTCAACAGATTTCAGGACAGTCCATGGGCTGAACCCGGGCTTAAAAATTATTTGCATTTCTTTGCTAGTTATTGTAGATGAGGCAGGACCAACGTTCTTTGTTTTCCTTCTGAAAGATAATAGAAATAAATACAATATTAATGCCGTAACATATTAATTCACCAAACTGGAGTTGAGGCCCTACTCCTTTTCCCTTTGTTTCACTTGTCTCCATTTATTTTCCACGCAGCGGGATTTTAGAGGGCCCTTTAGTTGGCTTTCTTCTTAATAAAGCCAACCTGCAAGCAGCAGCAGCCACAGGCCAACGCTTAGGAAGCCTTTCTATTGGAAATGGAAAAATACTTTGGTTTGGTTTTATCGGTCACATACCAGGTACAATCTGAGCCTTACCCAGCCTCAGCTCAGAGTCTGCAGGGGTCTCATTTCTACAGCTATTTTTGAATGGGCAAATATGTTAAAAATGAGTTAGGAATATTTTCATTACTCAATACCAGTGTAATTTCTGGGACAGTTTCCTTTTTCCAGGAATTCGTTTGGTCTCAATTTTGGCCTTTTTTGTGTAGAAGCAGATGGCAATACCTGTTAATCCTTTGAGAGAAAGAATCAAGGAGGATGTTCCCATATAATTAAGGCAGGAGGGGAAAAATAAATCCAAAGCTACCCCATTTTGATGAACACATGGTGTCTTGGTTGAGCTGACTTAATGGGTCTGTGCACACTTAAGTGACAAATGTCATAGCACGTGCCACAACCAGGTGTGGCTCACAGGCTAGATTCATCGGAAAAAATAATAATCAAGGAATGATCTGGAAATCACCACATCCTTAAGGCACTCCTTACATGTTGAGAGCAGCCTGCAGGGAGGAAAATGATACTCACAGCAGAGTTTAACAGTTTGACACTTAGCACGAGCAGGATTGCTCCTTGGCTTAGAGACCTTCCCTTCGTTAGCAAAAGCAATTAGATCCCCTGCAATAGGTTCCTCCTTACTCTAGAAAGTGTGGGATACCGCTTTTAAGCCAGCTCAAGTATTTGTGTTATGTTACAGGAAATTTCTTCATCATTTCCCCTTCAAACTCATTTTCTGAAGGAGGAGGGGAAGAAAAGGAAAAACCTCAAGCAACTTTCCAACCATGCAACCCCATTCCTGCTCAGGAATGAGCACCACATTTCAGGGAGGGATCCGAGTTGGAAGAAAGTCACCAGACAAGTCGTGTTTTCAGTATTGACCTTTATTGAGCAAGAACTGCTGTGACTGTTTTACATCAAACAACAAAAGGTTGCGTACTGTGCATGTCAACTAGGTTCTCCCATGAGCAAAAGTCCACCCTAATTGCACCAGTGAGGTAAACATAATTATTTATAAGTAGCTTTTTTTAAGGCTAGGAGAGTTCTGGTTCTCATGAATATTCTATTACTGTTTTCTCTTTGTTTTTGGCTCAGTTGGTTCTTTGCATAATACATCTTAAGTCGTTCCTCAGATATGTCCCTCCAACAGCTCAGGAAATTCAAAAAGCTTCCTTTGCACATTTCATCTCATGCACTATTATTAGTAAATTTTTTTTTTTATTTTTTATTTTTAGATCCCCAAGCTCTGTGGAGGGAGTACATCTTGAGCCTGCATGCATTCCCCCCCCCTCCCCTATATTGCACAAAAAAGTAAAATACGGTGTGTCTGGAGCCTCCATGAGAGAACCCGTTCTGCTTTGAAGCCGTCACTCACATGCATTTTGCAGCTGTCATATGGCTTAACCTTTTGCACCAACCCAAGCTCTTGAATTTTTTTAATTTAGCTATGATTTATTTTATTCGGCCTCTTTAACCTCTTTTACTATGGCATGTGAAGTAACTTTCTCCACTTTCTTGGTGGACACTAATTTCTCCTCAAAGCTTTCTTCATGTTCCTCTACCTTCTGAGTGACTGTCACCGACTTCGTGATATATGTGGTTGTACTGTCCCCACCTTCACCAGTGATTTTCTCTGCTTTCTTGGTTACTACAATTTTCTCACCCTTGTCATCAATCGGGCTCACATCTAGGCCATTGGTGACAACTCCCTTGTCTTCCTCCTCAACCTCCTTCTCTTTGGATTCCGCCTCTTCCTTTTTCTCCTCCACCTCACCATTCACTGCAATGTCTTCTTTCCTGGACTCCTTCTCTACCTCTGCACTAATTTTTGCTACTTTTGTGACAGTGATGGTCTCCTCCACCACAGCCTTCTCATCTTTGACCGGGGAGGCTGGCTTCTCTGGGGTGCGGGGCTTCTCCGGAGTCACTGGCTTTTCTGGAGAGCGGAGCTTCTCCGGAGTCACTGGCTTTTCTGGAGAGCGGAGCTTCTCCGGAGTCACCGGCTTTTCTGGAGAGCGGAGCTTCTCCGGAGTCACCGGCTTTTCTGGAGAGCGGAGCTTCTCCGGAGTCACCGGCTTCTCCAAGGTCACTGCTTTCTCTGGGGTTGCAGGCTTCTCCGGAGAGGTTACCTTTGGTGTCGCTGGCTTCTCCGGAGATGCTGCTTTCTCTTCCTCCTTGGCTGGTTTCTCTCCACCTTTCTCCACCTTCTGTTCTTGTACTGCTTCTGCAGCCGTTTCTTTCTGGACAGCCTTGGCCGGCTCCGTTACAGGGGATTTAGGGGGTGACTTTGAGGGAGGTGTTTTGACCTTTTCTACCTTTGCTGTTACCTCTTCAGCTTTGCCCTTGACCTCAGCTTCTTCCGCCTCTTCCTCAGCCTCCTCCCCTTCTTCCTTTTCCTCTATTTCTTCTTTTTCAGAACCTCCTTCTTCGGCTGCGTCAGACTTTGCAGCTTCTTCTTCCTCCTCTGCCTCTTCTTCCTCCTTCTCGTCTTCCTCAGGTGCAGCTGCTTGTTCTGCAGCAGCCTTCTCCGAAACTTCTTCCTCCGCAGCTTCTTCTGCTTTTTCTTCCTCCTGTTCTTCTTGCTGGGCCTTGGCTGCCATTTCTTCTGCAATAGCTGCTAAGGCATCTTCCATTTCAGACTTCTCATCCTCTACTTTTGTCTCTTCGATGATTTCTTCTACAAACTTGTGCTGGACCTTCAGCTTTGGTGGTTCAATTTTTGTTTTCTGAATTTTAGTGGATGCTATTGTGACAGAGGGTTGTCTGTGTGTGAATATGGGTCCAGTAATGCTTCCAGAGAAGGCACTGAATCTTGTCTCTTCACCCTCCAGCAGCTTCCTAAGGGAATCATGAGGAGGGAAAAAAAAAAAATGAGCATAGAAACCCAATGTCAAGAACAGCTATTAGAATATTTCCCTCTGTCAGCAGGATGAAGCCAGTTTGTACGTGGAATATGCTGGAGCTGATCAGCATAATCCATCGCTCACAGCCCCAGTTCAGCTTTCTTTGAATCAGCTCTTTTGCTAAACTCATATTCAGCAAACAGCTGAATTTAGCTTGGTTTGCATGTGGCAAGTGTAACACCTTTGGCTGATCCGTTGAAATGCATCCTTAATGGCAAGAACTTTAGCACCGAGTAGGGCAAAATGACCAGCTTCGTAGGATACGTTATGGCTTAGGCAAAGTGAGAATCTGACACAGCCAAAAGACCCAAATAAAAATATTGTGGCTGAGACACTGAAAGCTGGTTGGAGCAGAGGTCCTGGTTCAATAGTTTGGGCACCCACCTTTTTGTGTGGCTACGAAAACTGAATATTCCAGAGGCTTTTGTTCAGCTAACTTTGGCAGCAAACAGCTACAGACCTTAGTCTGTGTGTTTGTCTGAACAGCCTCAGGAATTTAAGTACATCTGGAGATGGGTTGTGGTTTGGGTGTGGTGGTTTGGTTGTTTTTTTTTTACTTTTCTGATATTCAAATACACGTTTTTCATCTAAGCCCGTGACCCAGAAAAATCAGCAGTTGTCCAATGAGAGTTCTAAAGTGATGCAAAGGAGACTAAAAAAGCCTGCCAGGTGATGGCAATAGCAAGCAGTGTTCCTGCTCCAGATTAGAGGCGAAGCCTTTAAAGGAAAAGTTGAGCAAGGAAAGCAAAAGTGTTTGTGACAAGCAGATTAGCACTCCCTGCTCCAAACCCTGATCAAGCAAGCGCCCTGTCTCTCTCGAGCGAGAAAAGGGAATCGGAGTGACAAGCACCGCTTGCTTGGCGTATGCAAAGTAAACAGGAATTATAAATAAACTTTGTCTTTTGCTGCATCTTCTGCTTTGGTAAACAAGGGCAGAATGCGGCACCAGGCTGCCGCCGCAGAGTCACGCCATCCCTGCGCCCACTGGGAGCATTCCCAGTCCTTCCCAGGGAGCGGGTCCGTAACGAACCCCGTGTTCTTACTGCCAAACCCCACGGTCCACGTAGATTTTGGGACAGTTTTAAGGGTTTAGGCAAGCCCCATATTTCACTTGTGCTCCCTGCATGTACATCTTTCCTATCTGGGATAGAGCTGCTTCCCAAGCCCCAAGCTTCCCAATGCTTTTCCAAGCATTGCAGGGCTATTAAATATTCCAGGCGTGTCCGCAACGATCCTACCGTACCTGTAGGCAGCGATTTCAATATCCAGGGCCATCTTGACGTTGAGGAGGTCCTGGTATTCCCTCAGGTGACGCGCCATTTCCCACTTGGTTCCTCTAAGCTCGTTCTCCAGCTGATGAATCGTGTCCTGCAACGGGAGACGCACAACCCCCCCCCTATGGTGACACAGCCACGGGCTTCGCGCAGAGCGGGCAGAAACTTTTCCAAAGGGACCATCAGGATCGTTCCCTGGGATCAGAGCGGGACACACCCGGCTCCAAC
>VZSF01005378.1:0-24954 GCA_013398295.1 Chionis minor
GATTCTATGATTCTATGATTGATAGCAATTGGTGACATTAACAGATGATAGTAAGGAAGAGGAGAAGATACATTTAAAGGCTAAGTGAGAATGAAAGAAAATGAAAAGGTAGAAGGAGATTCTAAGGATGGAATTAGAAACTGAGGAAGTGAGGAAAATCAGGCTTCATCCCCTAGTTTTTAAAATGTGATTTATCATATTTCAGGGAAATGTTCTTTGTAATGCAAAAAAACCTGACAAGATTTAATATCTTGGAAGACACAAGGATGGAACAGAAAGCAAATCTGCTGAGTGGCTGCGGTGTAGGAAAAGAGCAAAAGCAGCCTGTACAACATGGGACTGAACAGCATCAAATAACTCAGTGGAGTACAATGGCTCCTTTCCTAGTCCTGTTTCAACAGTAAGGCTGCCTGCTGTTCCAGGCACATTGTCCTCACGAGAGAGTCACAAGTAGGGAAGCTCCAGTGAGGAAACAGGAGAGATCATAGAAACAGATCAGGCTGATCAACTTAAAACGAAATTTCACAGGAGTTAGTAGGCCTGAATCCTGGGTTTCAAAGAAGTCCATCATTTCGGGCTACGTTTTACTCAGCTGGATGCTGCAGTAATTCTGAGAAGGCCTGTTACAGAATCCATGCGGTGGGGTGAGTTTTTGGTCCCCCCTTCATTCAGCAGCAGGGAAGGTAAGTTTCAAGCAATGTATGTTTGCAGATAAATAATTCTGAATGATTTAGGGTGGTCTTTGAGTTTATAGCAAGTAATTAAAGGAAATGAAATAAATAATCATTGACCTTGCCTATTTTTTTTTTTATGGCTGCAATATTTTCAGAGACAAAATGGCCTCTTGAGGAAGGAACATACCGTATCTCATGTGACATCTAAACCTGGACAGAGCAAAGTGCCAGAAAATGCCCTTTTAAAAGATAATCCTGTCCAGACAGATGGATGGAGTGGATCATAATAATAATAATACTTTTTATTGATATATGATCTGCTTATAACAGATAACAGCTCTTTTTGTTTTTAATTTATCAAAGTCCTACAGTTCAATGTAATATATCTATTGAAGTCACAGGGGATTGCACAGGCAATCCTGAGGACAGAATTAGGCCCTGTTTTTCTATCCTGCTTCTGATGTTCAGTTTGGGCACTCCTCTCAGTGCTTAGAGTGTTTAAATTCAATCATACTCAGGCATGGCCTTCTCATCTTCGACATAAGGATTTCAAGTCTGAAGGCATTAGATCCAAAAGCAGAAGTTTTATGAATCCATTTTCAGTAATGAAAATGCTCTTAAAAGGATAAGACAATGAGCTAAAAAATCAGCGTTTCAATGAAAACAGAAGTTCTTTTAAAACATGTCAGTGCATCTGAAAACAGCATGACATGGGCTAGTTTATTTGTTATTTTTAATCCTTTAAATCTGCACTGGGCTTTTGCTCATTGTCAGTCTCCCAGAAGAGTCAGATCCATTTCTTACAAAAGGTATATACATGTCAGTAGTAGATCAGAGGAAACAATTGTGAGTCGTGATGGCGGGAAAGGGACTGTTGACTCTGCATTTCTGTTGGTTTAATGATCCAGAGAACAGAGATGTGGTGGAAACATGAAGTCTGGAAGACTCTTATAGTTGATCAGCTTTGCTCTGAGGTTGTTCACCTTACTAATAAAGCTTTTATTGGAAATAATGAGTATTCTAAACTGAAGATTAAAGAAAGAGACTAGAAAGTACAGTTCTGAGTATTTGGCAGATGCATAATTACCTTATGAATTGTATGAATTTATTCTTTTTTTTTTCCTTCTTTTTAATCAGAGCATGCATTTGCTTGAATTGTTGGGCTAATGTCACAGCAGAGAGGATCTAAATTTATATGGTCTTAAGAAGTTAAATCTTAAGAAGTTAATTCTTAAGCAGCTAATGTCTAAGCTTTTTAAGTTTCCTAATCAGAGTGGCTGTAGACTCTGCATATAATGAAAAAAAGCTGAAGGAAAAGGAATGATATGAATAGAAACCTTTCTATTGATCACAACAAATTCCAGGAAAGAAAGGAAGAAATCCTAACTCTTAATTGTTTGAGGAATCTTACCCAGGAATTTACGTAGCTTTTGGCTCATAAACAGGACTACTTTTTCAAAGAATTATTGAGATGACATTTGAGCCTTGGATTCTAAAATCTCACTATATCATTCTCTCCAAGTGTGCTTTTTTAAACTTTTCCAAATTGAATATTGTGATTTGTTTTTTTCTGTGGTGTTGGCATCATAAGCAATCCACGTGCAAGCAGCTGGGTTGTCTTTATCCTGAGGCACCATAGGTCTGGCTACAAGGCGGCTCATTTTAAAATTGGAAATTTAGAGAGAAGAGATGCCATCCATAAGTAGATAACATAAACCAGGAAAATCAGCTAACCTCTTCCACGCTAAATAACATAACAGCTACTTGTGAAAGTGCATGGTGGTGTGTGGCGTAACCAGGCTATCTACACACTCCGTTGTGAAATAGACTCAGGACTGCTGATAGAGGAGTATTTGCAGTTAAAACATACCAGACTGCTCTGAAAAGTGGCTCGTCATTTGAAGTTCAAAAACAATCTTATGGAAACTCCTTAGGAGTTCTCATGATTTATACTTAGGAAAAACCAAAGTACATTGGGGTGTAACAGCATCTGTTTGTGATGTACAGCATTTAAGAAAATCCATTTAAACCGAGGGGTGAACTGTCTGGCCTTATGAACCTGCTAAACCCTGCCTTTGTTGTAATATGTTCAGAAAGAGAGGGTTACCTGAGATAAACTTGTCCAGACGGTACTGATACAGATGGAATGGCTTCAGCTGTGCCACCCTGAGACCCGCCAGCCGTGGCCTGTCTCAGCCACTCCAGTGCACGTCCCCTTATTAAAGCCTTTGCTGTTCCAGATGAAATTCTCATTTCCCTGGGAGATTTTCCTGTTGAAATGCTCAGGGTTCTGCTGATGTGTGCAGTTCTTTTCTGCTGAGTCTTCCCTAGCACAAGCATCTCACACAGTTTTAAAGAACAAGGTGCTACTTCTTACCAAAAGGTAAAGATTTAACACTAGTTTCCAAAGAAATTCCCAGAGCAAAACTCTCGTGACGCACATAGGGTCACAGTCATAATTTTATGGGTATTTTAAGCTCTGGTAATATTACTATAAGAAGCATGCCTGTGCAAGATCAGATCACAAAAGAAAGATTTTTACAAACACCTATAAGCATACAGAAAGTATTTTAAAATTAACTGTATTTGGGCAAAAAGACACAAGATACAAGATGGAGTTTCCAAAAATGATCTCTGCATATGTCTGCTGTGGGTAATATTTAATAAAGAGGAATTGGCCCTATCTTTGGAATATAAATATAAGCATGGCTCCCTTAAATTTAGAATAATTGTTCATTCACTTCTGAATTTCATGACAATTAGGGGAAAAAACTGTTTTAAAAATCTGCATCGATCTTGGTAAAAATGCTGGTGATTTCACAACCAGTGTATAACATCTACTCTGATGTCAATATTCCAGAAATCCCAGACACTGGATCAGATCTTGAAGTGCTTGATTACTATTTTTATGCACTGTAATCAATAGGAATGTTGCTTGCATGGAGTACTTTGTTGGCATAGCTAGAATAAAGCATATTTGATTGCTGAGAAAGACAGAAGAAAACAATCTAAGTTGTGCAGCTGTAAGATTAAAACCTGCTTTTCAAAGGGAAATAAGCTTATCCTTCTCTAACGAAATGAATAGCACTATGAGATGACAATTGTCATATTTCAGCCAATACTCAAAATAAAAGATTATTCATTTGTTATAGGCAACATAACATTCATAAAAATTATCTGATTATGTCATTCTGTTTGTATTGTTAGCTTTTGTCATTGTTCTTAAAAAAGGTAATTACATTTAGAGAAATGAAGATCAAATCAAAGCATTTAACATTTTAAAAAAACCTGAACACAACCAAACCAATCCTTCACATCTTTAATTGGTGCAGTATATGAAGATTAATGCTAGACTTAGATAAAATGACCAAGTTTTGGTACAAGAATATTTTAGTTAAAAGCCAGCCATATTTAAACAGATAGTAAGAACAGTTTAAGCTTACAGTTGGTGTGAACACAGAAGTCAGTTGCGCAACACAAGAATGTGACATAAATCAGTAACTGCTTATGTGAATGAGCGTTAAAGCTAGAGGATAAAGATCTTACCCTTCCTTTCAGGAAGGAGTTCTCCATCCTGTTTCTATCTTCCTTAAGAACTCAATAAAGCCACCCGTTAGACTGGAAAAACCATAATCTTAACTGCTTTGCTTAATTTGACTCCTTTCTAACATAGGCATCTTCCTAGATGACCCATTTTCTGGGTTTGCTCTGTCTTGGTTTGGATTCTTTTTTCTTTTCTTTTTTTCCCCCTTCTTTACTTGAAAAGTGGTTTTGCTCAGCTGTCATTTCTATTCTTTGCTTAAAATAGCGAAAAGAAACTATAATTACACTGATGAAATAAAGTTAAGAGAAAAAGTAATGAAATGACAGTATTAATTCCCAGGAAAATTACTGGGCTAAAGCAGCCTCTAAGCAGGAGTCCTTTAAGCTCTTCGTGGATAAAATGAATATAGGGTTATGTCAATAAACTAACTCCTGGATAGAGATTTCGTTGGAGTGTTCTAGTCCCAGGAGTGTAAACTCACAGCCTGGAGGAGTTGGAGACATCGAATGGTGGTACAGGGCTGCACATTCCGCACTGACCTCCAGATGTGCACCTAGCTGCAGTGGGACCTGTTCAGATGGGCTGTGAGAAAAGAAGTGTGAGAGGTTCAGATCATTCCCTCTCCTGCACTGTACGTTCAGCACAATCAGCACAGCAGTTGTGACTTTTCAGCGAGGAGCCCAACTAAAGAATCTGTCCTGCCACAGAGTCTGCAGAATGATGAGCAACCAGGACGTCAACAGGCGCTTGGTGTAGATCATGGAGCTCTTATTAGCAGTTCTTTAAACCTTCTGGTATATAAGACCGTGGTAAGCATGAGCTAAGACATACTGCTTGCATCGCTCTTTGCGAACGCAAAGGCAGAGCAGGCGTGAGGGCACAGTCGGTGCGTCAGAAGGCAGTGTCCTTTCTGAATCCACTCCTATGGTACGTGTACAGTGTGTGCATATGTCTTTGAGTGCAGGGGCTGTATTTGCCTCTCTTCTCATAGCACAATAACCCTCCTTTCTCTGCGTGGCACCCCAGAAACCAGTAGCATAATTGGCCCTTGCCTGTGGATGGACTTGGGGAAACCTCTGCCTGGCTATTCCCCATGCAGGAACCATTGTTAGACTGTACTTCACATCCATCTGTAGGTGGCTGTCTAGGAAAAACCAGCATTCTGAGAGACAAATATAATTATGCCCTACTACGTTTAAATTTAAATTGTTGCTGATAGAGCCGATTAAGTGCTGGGAACATGCTTTGCTCCTGGCATCGAATAAAGGTAGGTAGGACATGCTTATGTTTCATGGGCGTGTGTTCACACAAGTCAAACTGAATTCGAACTGAGAAAAACTCTTGTAGGGTAATAAAGATGCATCTAGGTGAAGGATTTAATTAGAGACTGTATCCTGAAACTATGAAAGACAGGACTGCATTTTTCTCCCATTTATATCAGTGTCAATAAAAACTAGTCTCCTTTAGGATTTTTCATTCTATGCATATTATAGTGGATTATTGTCCCTATATACCCTGCTTAAAATTGGAATCTATAATGTATAAAAAATGCCATTTTGGCCACCAGAGGGCAATGATTTATTCTGTTCCTCAAAAATAGAAGTAATCTGTTTTGAGTGAGTGTCAGATGATAATATAACCCCTCGACATTTTTCAGCTTTGTAGTATGGATACTTTCACCTCTAAGTTCAAAACTGGCTGCTGTTTGTAGTGACTCAAATGCTTCACTTTTGATAGTTAATTGGTGTATGTGAAGCAACTTTGGTCTTTTCAGTTCATTTTATTAGGTACAGACTTCCACAGCACAGAATTGGTAGTTGGCCCCTGTTCTGGCAGGTCAATTAAGATAAAATGAAAAAGTTTATGGGAAAAGTAGGCAAAAATGTAACATGAAAAAATAGCTTCTCAACACTCAAGGATTATGAATGTCTATTCCTTGGGTTTCCTTTATCACTAGCATTTACATTAATCTATCTGTCTATCAATCTACACACAAAGATCTAAGGTCTCTACACTTAGACTGAATAGATTTCATTTTTACTAAAGTGCTTATTAAAATTATTTTCATATGTGATATCTGAATGTGAATTAATTTGAATAAGATTTATCCCTATTATGTGCTGCCCATTGAGTTATTTTTTCTAACTGGATTTTCAGTCATTATCATAGCTTTCAATTAAAAATTCAATAGACAGGGTTAGGAGCTATTCAGGGAAAAACTATCGAAGGATATTATCTCCATCTTGTAAACAAATTTCATGCCAACATGAAGATCTGGCACACGAGCTGCCAGAAAACTGCTGGCTTTCTTGCCACAAAGCTCCTAGAGATATCACTGAACAACTGTGGTCAGCAGATTTGCAGTCTTTTCAGATTTTTAAAGTATTTTGGGTGAAGGCACTCTTAAAGCATGCATGACTAATGGATTCATCCTGAACAATGTTTATTCATCTTGGCCTGTTTTGAGTGGTCAGCTGTCCCATTGTGGTGACCAGGCTCCCAAAAATTTGGCCATTGTCTGAAGTGGAGCTCACATTTAGATGTCCTTTGAGAGAGATTCATAGTATTTTTGTGGAATTATGAACTTGAGCTATGTGGAACAGATATAAATAGGACCATCAAGATTTCTCCAGAGTACCCCTGCTGTTTCTATTTGCACCATCTACTGGAACCTCTACAGACAGAAGAGAGGAGTATGTCTGCAAGTGAAAGAAGCTTTAGCATCTGCTTTGGAGCAGATGCTCAGCATCACGTGCTACCCAAATTAGCTGGCCAACAGCCTCAACCTTGCTGGAGTCAGCTCCTGTCCTAATATTTGAAAGAACAATCCTTTGCAATAGGAACTCTTGCTGAGTGACCTGTGGATTTATTAATTACAAATCAAGCTGAGCCATAAAAGTTTTCACTTAGGAAGTACTGATTGCAGCTTCATGACATCCATACTTCATGAGATCCTTCATAGATATTATTCCTAAAGCACTTCAGTAATATGCAGGGAAGTTTGGAAAAGTATTTGTTGTACAGAAGCTTAACAGATTGCTAGAAAAAAGAAGAGAGTAAGCATTTAGACTATTAGTGATTTTCAGACTTACCAAACTGAGCAGTTTATAGTTCACATGCCAGGTTTGAAATATTTAGCCTTCTTTGTTCCCGAGACTCAAGTCTGTATAAGACTGATTGGGTCATTGTGGTGGGATGGCCCTTGTTGGATGCCAAGTGTCCTCCAAACTGCTCTATCTCTCCCCCTCCTCAGCTGGACATGGAAGAGAAAATACAACAAAACTGTCATGGTTTGAGATAAGGACAGGGAGAGATCACTCACCAGTTACCATCACGGGCAAAACTCGATCAACTTGGGGAAATTAGTTTAATTTACTACCAATCAAATCAGAGTAGGATAACAAGAAATAAACCCAAATCTTAAAAAACACATTCCCCCCACGTCTCCCTTTTTCCTAGGCTCAACTTCACTCCAGATTTTGTCTACCTCCTCCCCCCAGGTGGCACAGGGGGACGGGGGGGGGGGGGGCAATCACTTCATCACACTTNTACAACAAAACTGTCATGGTTTGAGATAAGGACAGGGAGAGATCACTCACCAGTTACCATCACGGGCAAAACTCGATCAACTTGGGGAAATTAGTTTAATTTACTACCAATCAAATCAGAGTAGGATAACAAGAAATAAACCCAAATCTTAAAAAACACATTCCCCCCACGTCTCCCTTTTTCCTAGGCTCAACTTCACTCCAGATTTTGTCTACCTCCTCCCCCCAGGTGGCACAGGGGGACGGGGGGGGGGGGTTGCAATCACTTCATCACACTTTGTCTCTGCTGCTCCATCCTCCTCAGCGGGAGGACTCCTCACACTCTTCCCTTGCTCCAGCATGGGGTCCCTCCCGCAGGAGACAGTCCTCCATGAACTTCTCCAATGTGAGTCCTTCCCGCAGGGTGCAGTTCTTCATGAACTGCTCCAGCGTGGGTCCTTTCCACAGGATGCAGTCCTTCAGGAACAGACTACTCCAGAGTGGATTCCCCATGGGCCCACAAGTTCTGCAGCAAACCTGCTCCAGCATGGGCTCCTCTGTCCACAGGTCCACATGTCCTGCCAGGAGTCCTGTCCAGGAGCATGGACATGGACTGTCCATGGGTTCACAGCCTCCTTCAGGCATCCATCTGTTCCTGTGTGGGGTCCTCCGCAGGCTGCAGGTGGATATCTGTCTTGAGGACGACTGGCATTGGCTCCATGAGACATGGGGGAAGCTTCTAGCAGCTTCTTACAGAAGCCACTCCTGTAGCCACCCCACTGCCAAAATCTTGCCACTCAAAGCCAATACAATTATCCCCAGCCAGGTTGTGTGCACAGACTCAGTGCACATAGTATTAAATCTATGTAATGTGATTAATAAATTTTCCACACTAGGACCAGCTCTGCTCCTGCAGCAGAAAGCTCATGAGGGAAGCATGAACACTGTTTGCAAGTACTCTGATGGGGAATCCCCAAACGGTGGGAAACCTCTTCCAGGAATGTCGCTGTTTTTCTGCTTTCATGTTCATCCCATAGTGCAGCGAGCCAGGAAGGGCAGGAGCACTAGGAACCCCAGTAAGAGCCTGCTGCGAAGGAGGCAGATGGAGAACAAAGAATACTCTAAGTGGCTGCTTGGTTGAATTCTCCAGGTATCCTGCAGAGGTTACAACAAATCAATTTGTGTAATATCCCAGTTTGTTTCACTCCACTGAAAAAGTAGTCAAACCTGGATGAATAAGCTTAGTTGTTTTTGAATTATGAATATTTGCCAATGTAGAATGAGAAAATTGGAAAGGTCGATTGATTTATCACTCAATCAGTATTGATTATTTTCACTGCATCACAAAGAACTGGGTAACAAGATGCTTCGTTTAAGTGGGTCCACAAAAGGCCATTACAGACTAGGGCCATTGCAACACTCCATCACAATGTACAACCTTCATTATGAGTGACCCAAAACTACAGGAAATTACAGTGAGTTAGTAGGAAATCTCAGTCTCTGAGACCATCAAGAATTAGGAGATAGCTTAAAAGTGGGATCCTCTGAAAGTTTTCTTTAATTTGTGAAGCATTTGCCTTCAAATAAAAATACTGAGTCAAATGCTTTAAAATCTGGCTTAGTTTGCAGTCTGTGTGGCAACTTAAAGGTCAACATTTAATTTCAAAAATAAAACTAAAACAGGTTTTATAGGCAGTGGAATAACATTTTCTGAAATTCTAACCACTGAGACTGTGGGAAGGGTTTGGATTATTTTATTCACAGTAGCTTTGAGTACAGGTTATCCGTGATAACCAGACTGTTGTTGGTTGCTAATGAGAATATACTTGATACATCTAATTTTCTGCATATAAGTTTGAAAATGTTGATACAGGATGATAGCCTGGAATATCTTGTCACATCACAGTTTAGACTGTGGGCCAGATCCTGTTCTCCTAAGTCTTGTCTGAGCCAGAATGGAAGTGTACAAATTCCCCTTATGGCTCCAATAGCAATCCAGCCCTCTGACCTGCATTCATAATCCTTTAAATGCATCCCTGCTTGTCTAAAAGTTCCTATGGCATCTGAACTATGTCATAGAATCATAGAACCATTTAGGGTGGAAAAGACCCCGAAGATGGTTTGGTCCAACCATAAACCTTACACTGCCAAGTCCACCACTAAACCATGTCCCTAAGTGCCACATCTACACGTGCTTCTGAGTGTTTATGTTGCCCATAAGCAGTCAGAAACATTATTTTCTAGAGAGATAGATTTCTCAGCTTTATGGCTGCTTTACGGCTGCTTTCTGAGCAGAAAAGCTGTCAAAATCAGTAATGGGTGAAGCTACAACTAACTAGTTCTGTGATTCTGTAACTTTGTGGTGGCACCCTCTGAATAACAAGGTGAAAAAACCCTCTTTCCTGGGGATGGCATCTGGTGGGATTGCAAGCAAGAGAAAAGGGACAGTATCAGTCTTCCTTAGCTTGGCCAGGACCTGTCCACCCATTTCCTCCATCTTTGGGGGTGGCCAAACCCCTGGCATGGGACAAAGTGGTTACAACTCAGCAGGCCATGGTCCTTTGCCTGTGCAATGATGTGTGCCAGTTTGATGGAACAAAAGGAACCACTGCAAATGCAACCTTGATTGTAATTAAGCTGGATGACAATGCCCTTATTTTTATGTACTTTTTACCCAACAGTAATGTCATGCAAAATGAATATATGTTTCCAGGAGCAAGAGCTACCTTCTTGGGTTGCCGCCTACTAGAAAGTTGGGGAATGTGACACCACCTCTCCGCTCTGCCAATGCCCTGCTGCTGGATGGTGAGGGCACTCACCTTAACGTACACGATGTGTTTAAACCTAGTCACACTGATTACACTAAAGTTCAGCAGGCACCAGAAATATATATACACCAGTGCCTAAATTAGTCATTCTGGGGGTGGGCTTACATTCTGTAACAAAAGAAGAGCAGACTAAAATTAATCAGTGTAGAGAAGTAGATTCAGAGTATTAATATGCATTAACATTCTGGGTACTTAATTTAAAAAGCTTAAAGCTTTTCTCTGAAAAGCAAAGCAACATAGAAACCCTCAGGCATTTCTGACACTTTTTAATGACAGGAAAAATGAATTAAAATGTGTTTGCAGTACCTGGTGATGCCAAGCAACGAATCCATGCTGATATTATTCCTGCTATTTTTTTGATATACAGGCATGCCAATTGCAACTTTTTCAGCCCTGTCTTGTGAGAAAGAGCTTTGCTGTGTCTCCAATTTAGCCTTTATCATGGCTAAAACTACAGTTTTTATTTATTTTACGTGTAATATATGAATAAAAGAGCAATTCTGCAAGTGATTTTTGGAATGTTTTTCCAGTATTAGATAAGAAAGCACCATTTCCTAATAGGATATTATGCAATAAGTTTATACAGTGCATATGGAATACCCCCTTTTAATAGATTACTTTTGATCTTGTGATTCCTATGGTATAATGTTCAAAGTGGGAAAACGGTTTCTCAAGTGAGTTAATCCCTATTCCTTTTTTGAAAGAATCAAAAGGGGAGATCTCATTAGTTTATGAGTCATAACGTTGACTATGTCTAATTAGATAGCTGGTTTGAATGAGCACCATAGACTGAAATTGACTGTAATTTTATTTTGATTGACAAATGACTCACTTGCTACAGAATGATAATAAAAAAAACTCCATAAAAATAAAATGAGTACTATATAAACATGTGGATACTAGCAGCTACTGCTTGTCTGGAATTTTGTGATGAACATTGGCTTTTTTTGTTTGAGAATGACTTATTGAAGTAAACTTTTGAATGGCAGTGTATAGTTTTACTGAAGCTCTGATTATGGAAAGTTTTCCAGGTCCATTAAGGAGCTTCTATGCTTATAAGCACATAGAACTTCCAGATAGCCCTCAATCCCATCTGAAATATTAGTGTATAGCTTTCCAGTTCCTAGTTAGACATTCAAACTTTGGTTTTCCATCTCTTAAAAACACCTTAAATGATAAACAATTAATTTATTTTTTTTTTTTTTGGTGTAAAAGTTGAGCAGATCTTGTTTCCACTGTCATGCTGAACACAAAATATTTCAAAATCTTAAAATTATTGTTGGGATAGAGAAACCTTTTCCTACTCAGATCTGACAGCATCTAGTTGTAAGCTGTTTGAATAAACGTGTCTGAAAATGTTGTATTCGTTGTCTTTAGTATTGTAAAGAGCTTTTCTTAGGCCTTTTGTAATTATCTTTAAGTATCATTGATGTTATTTCTGTTTGCAAAGAATTCTGTGCCTATAATTTCTTCCTTGCATTTGTGCATCAAACCCAGAAATAACAGCACAAAAATATATACAGAAAAGCAAACAAGAAATGAGACTTGGTTCTACTAATCTAAATAGCCAACGTAAGAACAACATACTTTGTAGTTATACTAGGAAATACGACTCCTGTAACTTCTGATGCTACAAATCTAAGTTCCTTGCATTATGAGAATAAATGCAGTTTTCCCAAAGTCATTAGAAATACCAACAATGTATTTCACCACAAATACGTTCTTACGGAAGACATACTTTAGACACCAGAGGAACTTTTAGGCCAAACAGAAATGTATTTAAAGGATTATGCACATGGGTTGGCAGGCAGGATTGCTGTTGGAGGTGTACGGGGAATTCATACGCTTCCATTCTGGCTCAGACAAGGCTTAAGAAAACAGGATCTGGCCTACAGTCTGAACTGTGATGTGACAAGATATTCCAGGCAATCAGCCTATATCAACATTTTCAAACTTACGTGCAGAAAACTAAGTGTATCAAATATATTCAGGTTGAGCAGTAAACTGAAATAGAATCTCTAGGTAGAAGAGTCTTGAAAATGCTTAATCATTTGTAAATTTATACTCCTTCCCCCACCTCCTCTTTTCCTGCAGTGCCAAAATGCTAGCATTAATGTTGTTGTAAGGCTCTTTGTACCACAGTGACCTGAAGAGGTAAGCAATCCAAAATAAGTGAACTTTATGCTATAGCTCGCTATTTGTTTTCTAGCCCTGAAGGGTTTTATGCAAAGACCATGGCTACCTTTTTTGAGCTACAGCAATATGCTTGAAATGCATTTGATCTACTTAAACCATGACGTTTTCTGAGTACCTGTGCAGCATGTTTATCTGTGTGCTCTATTCTCCTTATTCTATGTTCTAGTAAATATGGTGACTTCCTCCTTTTTGCTCTTTCACTCTTACACAGTGTCCATAGGGGCTGGAAAAACTTCCCTCAAGGGATGTAGTTGTAGCAAGAGGACAGTGAGAAAATAAATACACTAGTGAGGAAGAGGGAAACTACAGTAATATTGTTTGTTGTGAGCGTATAATTTAAGATTTCTTTGGCAAAATAATATCTTATAAAGATATACTCGTATCAGATAATGAGAGGAATGTGAAAAACAAGACAAAATTTCAGTACCAGTGTAACTTCAGGATTTTTCCAATAACTAAGTACTCCACAGGCAAAGCAGTCTCTCAGGCAGGCAGAGCTCAAAGTTACATATGTATTACTGCACATTTGTAATCACATATGCAAATCCTTGCAGTCAGATTGGCTGATGAGGACTGATTTGCATAACCACAGTATGATTATTTCTCAGTAACCCTATCGTGCATGAATACCTTACTTCTGACAGTTATCTGTTACCATTACCTAATCAAAGAACAAATGTTTTAAATAACTGGGATTATGGAAATCTCTGGCTTTGTAATGATTGGGATACAGACAGCAATTGGTTCCAGTTTTTATTTTTATTGGTTAGAGACAGTGAAGAGCAGAGCTCATCCCACTGATGGGCTGCTCCTGGCAGCGATGAAAGCCTGGCTTTGGGCACTCTCAGAGAGAGCGAGCACAGGTTTTGTCAAGAGAGTCATCATCTTTCAGAAGCATTTTACCAAGAGCATTTTGCCAGAGGCATTCTGCTTAGCAGGAGATTTGTCTAGGGAGGCATTCCCTGGAAGCATTTTCCTTGCAGGGGCTTGTCTGAAGAACTGTTCCCCCGAGGCTTTTCCCAAGCACAAAGATTATTTATGTCATGATTCTAATGTTTTAAAAGTTTTTTTTTGTATGATTTTTTTGATATATATATATTTATATATGCCTATACATAAAACAGACTAGCTATAGTCTTAAATTGACTGATGTAACATATGTCACAAATAGGTTTCTCCAACTACCTCTTCAATTTAAGATCTCTAATGATGTGCTAGCTACAAAAATGGCCACTTCAGCTTCCCACTCCTTTCATTTAGTGCAAATGCTGCTACCTTCTCACACTCCAGATTGCACATACAGACCCAGAATTGTTCTTCCCTCTATGCACATACATAGCACTCATTTCTGCTGATGGGAATCACACATTCAGTCCAAACAGGAAGATACCATTCTACATTTAGTTCTCTCAGGCAGCAGAACAAAACTTAAATTCATGTTCTCATTTTCAGCTTTCTATTTTTCTTGAAAGTGGTCTTCTGGGTGAAAAGTTCTATTGTATTTTGCAGTCTCTAAAAACTCGTCTGTCACCTTTTAGTGAACATGAAATGTCTTTGCTTTGTTTTCACTGTTTGATGCTTTGCAGAAAATGCGTATGCATGTGATAGCAATTACTAAGTAAAGCTTGCAAGTGAAATGTGCATCTGTTAGTTTTCCTTTCTGGCTGGATCTACAGTGCCCTACTCCACTGATTTCAACAGACTTGCTCTTCGCTTATACCATTATAAATGAAGAATTAAGGAAAAACATTCAGAGTAGGAAATAGAGCACCTCCTTTGCGGCTTCTGGACGGCCTGAAAAATCTCACAGGGGCAACTCTTTGAGGTATTTAACTGTATGAAGTCAGGGAGACAACCCATGTGCTCAGAATTTGGTACTTCCTAAAGGTACCTACTTTTTGCTGGACTGGACTCCTTAGAGTTTGCACTCCAGTCCTTGAAGCAGTTAGCTGCAGATAATGCTTTAATTTGAGAGACAAAGTGCAGTCAAAAGTAAGGTAATTCTCTTTTCAGTGTGCTGTAAGGGAGTTATGTTTTAGACAGCTGCATCTTTTCATTGCTGCGCAGTATTTACCATCGTCTTTCCCAAGATGCTCTTGCCCTATTTTCAGAAGTTTGCCTTCAAGTACTACTGATTTTCTTTGGCCTTGAATATTATGCATTATAAATATGATTTGCTTAGAAGTTTGTAATGCCTTTTTATCAGTGGTTGGTATGACTCTGCAGCTGTTCAGCAATTATATACTATGGAGCTGAGCAGAAACTTTAAGACATGAAGCATTTCTAGGGAAGTCTGGTAATTGAAAAAAAACTGACTTAAAAATGAAACCTCAAATACTGGAAAATTGAAATAGACTTGTCTCTGAAAATGTTATGATGGTTTTGAATGTCACTGCATTTGAAGGAATATCCACAAGGAGAGTGTTGGGCTCAGCACCGATTTAAATCATGTTGCCTCCAGTAAAGAAAATTAATTTTAAATGTCATCTGTTTAATTGTTTGTTATGCCTAATTAAAAATGGTAATTTATTTGATTTATTTGTAGCATACTTAATATGTTGCTTTATTAAAGAAATTGCAGACATTTGATTTATAATTACAGAGACTGACAATTTCTTAAAGTATTTCTTTCAAAATGTTTTTACCTGGAACAAAAATTAAGACCATGTTGATAATGTGGACTTCTGTCATTCTTGAAAGATGGATAATGGGCAAAGGGAGCATTATATCCTAATGACAAATTATTCTTGCCTTATAGATGGTAAGCATGATAACAAGCAAATGTTCTTTCTTACCTTCAGAAAGATTTAGCAACCAGTCCCCTTATTTATTTTCACAATGACTTAGCCACAGAGCTTTTATTGTGGTCTGGGACACACAGCACAAACAAAGGCTCATTGTATTGGGGAGGCTGGAGCTGAAGTGGCACTTATGCTGGAACAGTAGCTGTAAAGGCTGAGGTTGGAAAGCAAAATAAATCTGAAACTATGTATTCTGGAGGAAGAGGTAAATGCTCATAAAAATTAATAAAATGTTCCTAGAGCTGTTTAATATGTGGTATTTAAGAAAAAGAAATTGATTAGATGAGATGGACATTTTTCACAAAGAACATCTTCAAAATGATGTGGAAAGGGCACAAATACAGCTAAGCTTTTTCATCTCTGCTGATGTGAAATTGACCTTTTATCTGGTTGATGGAACTGATGTGTGCTTCATTTTTTTTATTTTTTTTATTTTACAAATACATAAACCATGTGTTGCTAAAATTAAGAGTTTTCTATGTTGCAGCATGCAATTCATGCTGATACAGTTGGAAGTGTCTGTATTTACTATGAAATCTTTCATGTCTGTTTGCTTTTTAAGGTTCAGCAATATTTTGTAAACCTCCTTTATCATTTTCATGATTTACTGAATGAAATTTAATATACCTTCTTTTCCCCGTGGAAGTCTTAGAGGAAGTAACCCAAATACCTTACTATGCAGCTGCAATTCCTAAAGTATCAACAAAATCTGTACAGATTTAGGATCTTGCATGCTTGCAATGACTGTGTTATATTTACTTTTCTCTGCCAGAACATAGAGTAGGACTAAAATTAGGTCAGATAATGCCCACTTCCATTTCAATTCTAAATTTAAACAAGAATTGAGACAAATATTTGCAGGTTCTTTGATACACAGAAAGAGATCTGAATATTATTGAGGCTGTGACTTTAATCAAAGCTCTCTCTGCAGTCCATTTAGATGTGAATTGCCCAGTGGAGGTTCCTGTCTGTCTTCATCAACTACGGAGACTGCTGAGGGCAACTTAACTTAAGCTCAGTCCTGTAGCCAGTAAGGTGTGATGAACCAACCTCCTGCTCAAAGCAAGGTCAGCTATGAGATCAGATCAGTTGCTCAGGTCTTTATCCAGTTGGGTCTTGAAAATCCCTAGGGATGGAGAGAGATCCTCTGGGCAGCCTGTTGCACTGCTTGACTGTCCTTATGGTGAAAAAGTTTCTCCTCGCATCCGTCTGAACCTTTCTTGTTTCAACTTTTGCCTGTTGTCTTTCACGTTGCCACCACGTGTGGCTGTGGAGTCTGGCTCCATCTTCTGATGCTGAAGGGCTGTTCTGTTCACCTCAAGCCAACTTTGCTCCAAGCTGAACAATCTCAGCTCCCTCAGCCTCTCCTCACAGGGCAAGAGCTTCAGGTCCCAGCCATCATGGTGGACATTTGCTGAACTTGGTCTGGTTTATCTGTATCTGTCTTGTACTGGGGGACCCAAAACTTCGCACAGTATTCCAAAAGTGGTCTAGCAAGTGATGAGTGGAGGGTGATAATCCTTTCCCTTGATGTACTGCCCTTCTAACTACAGACCAGGATGCTGGTGGACCTCTTTGCTGCCAGGGTACTGCTGTCTCCTGCTGAGGTCTTCCAGAGCCTCAGGGCCTTTTCCACAGACCTGCTCCCCATTCATCAATCCCCAACCTGTATGGTTGCAAGGAGATCTTTCCTCCCAGATGCAGGAATTTGAGTTTGTCCTTGTTGAATTTCATGAGGATCCTGTTGGCCTGTTCGTCAAGTCTGTCTAGGTCCCCTTATATGACAGCCCTGCCTTGCAGCATGTCCACTGTTTCTTCCAGTTTGGTGTAATCTGCAAACATGATGAGAGCAGGCTCCATTGTCTCAATGACCTGCAAGTCGCTGGTAAAAATATTAAATGGAATGGGTCCAAGGATAGACCCCTGTGGTAATCAACTTGTTACCGGCTTCCAGATGGAGTATGGCCCCTTAATTGTGACCCTTGTCTGATCGTCCAGCTGGATTTTTACCTGTCACCACCACATTGTAAAGTTGTAACTTGGATACAAGAATACTGTGTCAACACAGTATTCTTTCAATGGTGTCGAAAGCTAAAGTCAAGGTAAATGGCATCCCCTGCTCTCTCCCTGACCACACACCTAGTCACTATATTGTAGAGAGTAATCAGGGTGGTCAGGCATGATTTGCCCTTGGTAAATCCATGCTAACTGATTCCAGTCATCTTTTCCTTCATGTGTCCAGAGATGTACTCCAAGAAGACTCCCTCCATGATTTTTTCCAGGGACTGAGGTGAGGCAGATCTGGATCTAGTTCCCCTTTTCAACTTTTTTGAAGCTGGGGTGCAATATTTGCTTTCTCTGCCTTGGGACACCTCTCCCAGTCTCCATAACCTTTCAAAGGTGATAGAAGGTGATCTTGCAAGTATATTGGACACTTCTCTTTAGAACCTTTGGCTGCAACAAAACAGGGTCTATTGGCATGCACAAGCAGATTTATCTCCAGTAATCCCTGACTCGATTCTCATCTACTGGAAGTCATTTTCCTCTGTGAATTCTTTCATTAAGCAGAGAGGCCTAAGAAACCGTGTTGGTAAAGACTGGAAAAAAGGCGGCATTGAGTATCTCTACTTTATCTGTGTCTGCTGTTACTAAATCACCCATCCCATTCATCAAAGAGCCCACATTGTCCTTCTTCAGTAGTTTGCTCTGAATGTATTGGTAGAAGCTCCTTTTGCTGCTTTTGATGTCTCTTCTACTCTAGGGGAGCTTTGGCTTTTCTAACGCTGTCCCTGCCTGCCCAAGTAATGTTTCTAAATTTCTGTACCTGGTCCCTGCATCCTCCTCCTGTACATTCCCTTTTAATGTCTCTACACCGTAAGTTCTGTGCTCATTCGTCAAGATTTTCTGATTAGTTCACTGATCTTCCTGAATATTGGGAATGACTGCTCTTGCACTTGTAGGGTGGTGTCTGAAAGACCCTCCAAGCTTCCCTGAACTCCTTTACTTTTCAGAGCAGGCCTAGGATCACACCCAGCAGCTTCCTGAATAAGTTGAAGTCTGATGACCTGAAGCCCAGGTTCTGTACTCCACTGTCTTACACTAGGTATCAAGAAGTAGAGTCCAGCACAGTTTTCCAGCTATTTGTTAATTTCAGCATTAAATATCTTTATCTTATTTCTAGTCCTAATTTTTTACTTTCCTCATTTTAGCTACTGAATCTTGTAATGTTTTTATTTATATCAGGAAATAAGCTTTCTGTTAGAGGAGGAAACTAATGTATTAGACTATCAAATCATCTCTTGATCTTTAGTTGTTGAATTCACTCTTATCTCAGCTGCAAGGCACTACCATTAAGAAGCAGCTGTACTAACAGGTGACTCATACAAGCAGGTGGAAATTATCTGAGGAAATAAGGAAACTTTCCCTGAAGCAGATATAATCAAGTGTTAGTGCAGGGATAGTTTTTAAAGAGCTGCTGCTGATCTAGTTAGTTGGTGAAAAAAAAAAAAAAAAGAAAAAAAGCTTAGGTTTCTATTTTGTTATTGTTTGAGCTAACATTAAAAGTAAAAACTCAGGGAATAAGTAAGTTTTGACTCTGTAGAGCATCTGTTGACTACTCAAAGCAGGTATTCCAGACTCTACCTTCCACCTGTTCTTTAGATTGAATGTTTACAGTCAATAAAAAGGATAATATATTTTTCACATTCTGAGAGAGACTTCAGTATTTAACTTGCTGCTTTTTGCATTCTAAATAGATAAAACAAATTAACCCATTCTGACTATACATCAGGAATTTATTATTAGCTGGTAGGTTTGAGCATGTTAGTTTTTTTTCTTAGAGTTCATTTCTGCAGCAGCTATAAGCTGCAGCGAGATAAGATGTGGAAATTGATGCAGTGTGAGAAGAATCTCAAGTGCTTCTTATTTCTTGAGAATATGTAGGTGTGTATATAGAAGCTTTTAAAAAGATGTGTGTGAGAAGATCGCATTTCTGATCATCTGTTTGATTCTGATTCTTCATCTGCTGCTTTCAGGTAAAATTCCATGTCTGTGAAAAGCTTCCTTGACCTTAAGAAGCACTTGAATAATGAACTTACAGAGTCCGGGCCTTGAACCTCATATTTTCTGAGTAGTCAACTTAGGGAACAATGGAAATATGCATTAGTTTTATTCTATAGCTTCAAGAATTACAGTAAAGAGAGGCTGATGCTCACATCACATGAAAGCCTGATTATTAATTCTCTTTCTGGAAGTTTCTTCCATAGAGCAGTGATTTCTAAAGTCTATGGGGAAATGGTAGCATGGAGACAACCCAGTAATTTCCATGCAGAAAGGTTTCTTGGTAGCACTTTCTGCATCGTGCGACATCTAAACATCTGAACTGTGAAAGAGATGCCTGAAGAGGGTTTTTCTGTTTGTTTCTTTGTTTTTAGGAAAAGACAACAAAATATCACTAATAACATCAGTAGTTTGTGGTTTGAAGTGTCCAGTCCTGTTGTGGGAAGGGAAAAAGAAAAATTGCAATGTGGAAAAAGTGATGGTATAATGGGGCTGGCCTAACACTTGTGCAAAGATTGAAATGATCTCCTGTCTAGCCAGCTACCAGTATTTGCTGAGTCTTTTTGTGCCCCTATAGCTTAGTATATAGGCCTTAAAGCAATGGTAGTACCTGTGCACTTAGTGCCTCGTTCTCACTGATGTGTCCCTGACTAGAAGGAAAGTAAATGAAGTGTCCCAGGAACGCTGGCTTCTTTCTGTTGGTGCAGTCGCGAGATGCTCCGTGAGTTCTGGCACGGCGTAGTGTGGTGCCGTGCTTCGCTCCCTCCGTGTGCAGCCCCTGGCGGTGATCCCACAGGACTGAATGGAGGGGCAGCAGCGCTAGCACCCCACCTGAGTTGCGGAACTTCAGAGGGGTGGTTTCATTCTTGGGGTACTAAGAAAAAATGCAAAGCTTTTCCCTCTGCTATATTGGGGTGAGCTGTTCTGTTGCGGCCTGCTGTGTCAATACAGCTGGCCTCTGCCTCCTGTGAGGCTGCATTGGGGTGGGGAACCAGGCTTTCTTCTCATCTGTGGTTCCCTCTCTGTTGGCTAACGAGGTGAAGCACCTCAGGAGAGGGCCTGGGTTTCTGCAGGCAACTGCCCATCTGAAAAACAGGTTTTGGACTGCAGTTGACTGCAGGACAGAGCAGGCTCTGGAGACTCCAGCCATCCCTGTGTCCATCAGGAAGTGCAGAGTGAGCTGGCTTCTGAAGGTGTCTTCTGCTTTGACACCTTGGGTGGTAGAGAGACCCTGGGGCTATTTTGGCCACCAGGAAAAGCACTGTTCTTATTTTTAAATATTCTGTACAAAAGTCTCCTCTGTACAACAAGGAGTGTATTTGGAACCATTCACTCTTTGTTAGAGTCTGACTGTTGTGGCACCTGTGTATATAAAGTCAAAATCTTTCTGTCTTGAGTAAAATATTATTAATTGCTGGCTCAGCCAAATTGAGTGGAAAGGATATGTATTGTAAAGTGTGCAGGGAAAAATGCTCAGAAATAATAGATAAGACTCTGATTGATGTACAAACATACAGAAAATACCTTTATTCAATTGTAGGGGGAATTCTGTCAGGCAGAAATTTCTCTTATCCTAATAGGGAGTGAAATCGCAATTCTTTAGAAAGCTGACACGGAAGATTTGCAGATTCCTTTTGAAACTGCATAATTCAGCTGGACCTCTTAATTGTTTTTATGAATCTTTAGAGTTATATTTGGGCTGCCTACCCCAGATAAAATAAGTAAGACCTGGCTCAACCCCCTTATGTCTAAAGTGGCACTCAGACATCTCAGCCTGTGATCTGTAAAGATGTTCTTGAATCTGTGAAACTCCCAGTGTCTAATTTTGGCCACTGAAGCTCTCAACATTTACAGTTCTGCAGCTGCATTTCTCCACAAGGGCTGTCACCTTGGCAGTTAGCTTATTGCCTATGTGTTGGGCAAATAATAATTTATTCAGTTTCAAACATACCTCAAGAACTGACGACCAGATCTTGGGGCCTGACCCAGCTGAGATACATTGCAGAGCTGTGCAATAATGTCTGCTGCACTTGTTTGTTTTCCAGCTTTCCGCAACTCATCCACGCAGGGTCCTGCTGCCACAGGAGAGTGAGAGGGTCCTCCTCATCTGAGTTTGGCCAGTGTTAGATCAATCCCTTGGGAGGTCTGGTTCAGGTTGTATGTGTGCTGAAGGTTACATAAGAGCCATGTTTCACACTTTGGCTTTTGCTATAACCCTTTCTGCATTGGTTTCTAATCTGGAGGAAAGTAACTTGAGGTAGGTCACCAGCCCTACATGAAAGGAGAGCTCCCAACCAAGGCTGAAGATGCAAGTGAGTACATGTGGGCTCTGCGGCCATTAGCTTTTGTTTAGAGATGGCAGCATTGTCCTCTTCTCCAGACTTGTTTTTAGAAGAGAAGTGTGAACCAGTCTTATGTGGGGAAGATGACTTTGGGTGATTAACTGCAGTCTTGGCTTCATCTACACCAGAAACAGAAGATCTCGGACGCATCTCTCCTGGCTAGCTCAGGAAGTATCACATGATTCCCATTCCAAGGTGCTTAACTTCACCATATGTTACATAGGCAACCCATGTGCCAGACAGAGCCTGCAAATTCCCTTCCAGTAAACCTCAGTGCTTTGTTGCCTTTATGATTAAAAAGTAAGATCTACAAACTGTGAAAGAGAAGGCAGACTAAAGACATACATCAAAACCAAATGCTTCAAATGCTTCAAAGTTGTGTGGGTTGGGCTGTTTTTTTTTTTTTTTTTTTTAAAGAGATGTAGATGACATTGATATTCCATGGGAAAATACGTTGATTTCTTTCAGTTGGCAATTTTAAACTAACTCTTCCAGTGCCTGGAAGTGGATAGGTGACACTGATATGCAGAAATATATTTCAATAAGTAGATAGAAATGGAATTGTATCAGGCTCAGCAGAGGCTGGCATTCCCACACCACTTGTCATCAGGAGCATCCACTCAGGCTTTTGATGTCTCCAATGTTTATTCAGTGCACTTAACACTTTTAAATCTAGTTTAGTGTAATTTTGCTTTTGATGGGGTCTTTTAACATATGCAGCAACAGACTGAGGGAGGACGATTTCAAAATAAAAGATGTTCACTCATCAAAAGCTGCTATAGTATTCAGAAGTGGTACAGTGGTACTCTAGTTCCTAATACAAATCATATGTGCACGGTATACAAAAGAAGATTTTCAATGACTACTGATCAGTACCCCAGTGCGCTGCACACAGTAGCTGCAGACTGAAACACTGTTTGGTAAACATGGGGTTCTCTTAAAAAGATCTGCACAAAAGCTGGGCTCATAAAAACAGGTGTTTTGCACCAGTCAAAGGTAAAATCTTCAACAGTTGAAGTGTATAAAGGTTCCCAATGTTTAGTCAGAACAGGACTGATCGGTTTTTCGTTCTACTGAAATAAAGACACTGAATTCTGTGAAATATGCTGTGGGTCGACACGAGCATTTTCAGCCCCTTTTAGGTGAAAGCAAAGGTTTGTATGGAGCCCCAGGGCCAAGGTTGCCTTGGCTGCCTGCTGAAACACTGCCTGGCAAAGGTGTGCTGGTAACTGCAGGCGTGGGGGCAGGCAGGGGAGCCGCTTCTCAGGATGGTGGAAAGTGGCTGTCACCGAGCTCTGCCTCTGACTATTGACATCCTGTCAGGAATAGGGGTTGTGACTGGGATTGCTGAAATGGGGCGGGACACGCACATGAGTGGTGGAGCTTTTTGAGCTTATTGAAAGCTCCTCACACCCTCTTCTTTCAGCATCCTGCCCAGCTGCAGAAGTAGGGTGTTCATGGTGGGGCCAGACTTATAGGATCAAGCTAACTGAGGAGGACTTTTAAGGACCTTCAAAAGGACATGTATATCATCTGTATTTGGACTTAGTGATATTGGAGAGTCACAGCTAGGGAGGAAATCTCCATCGCACTAGCTAGGAAGGCTAAGGCTAGCACTCAAACAAGGCTGTATGGTGGTGATAACAGTAAACTGATTTATACTTAAATTGCAATGCATAAAAATAGGGAAAAGGAGAATTTGCAGAAATGATGTGAAATGCTCATCCAATATAGGCTTTTTTCCCACATCAAATGTTGCTTTTGCTGACTTTGTGGATGTGTTCCCAATGCAGTCAGAGAGCAAAAATGCCTATTATGGGGAAGGAACCTTACTTAGTAGAGGAGAGTGAGGAATGACCCTGTCTAGGCTTATTTCACAGGAGTTACCCTTTGCCCTTTCTGCTGGGCCAAGTGGGAACACGGAGTATCTCTGAACCATAGGCTGCCAAAGGGAAGAAGCAGGGCTGAAACTGAGAATCTTAAATCAGCTCTTTAGAAACTAATCAGTGTCCGCTCTTCCTTCTCATTTTAGTCAAGTTGTGGTTGAGAAGAGAAGAGTGAATGAGAAGAGGTAGAGAAACCAGATGTGGAGGTAAAGGGATATCTGGGAAGAAGGAGATGTTCACATAGAGGAGAGAGAGAGAGAGAGAGAGAACATCAAGAAGATAGCAGGAGGGAGCTGTAAGTTGTTTAAATGTCTGAGCAAAGAAAGTAAGTATGAGCTATAGGAAGAAAGGAAAAACATCAGGGAAAAGTACCTATCTATATATACAGGAAATAGGGAACAAGTCAATAAGAAATAGCAGTAAACTATTTTTAGAGAGCATTCCCCAATATTCTGATTTTCTACTTTAAATGGAGAAGCTAAGAATATACTGCTGTACAGGTAACAAACATCTGCAAGATCTCTGTTTCTTCAAGTGATCTTATTCCTTTCAAGCTGTGCTTTTCTTAAAGCTCATCTTGTTTAATTTCAGTCAGTACTGATAACAGCTTAGAAACAAAATTTGGGGAGCCTCCCCAGTGAGGAAGTATAAACCACTAACCAATTTGTCAGAAAGGAAAAAGGGCCCAACACATGGAATATGTGGGTGTGTGCATGTATGCATTTTATACATACATGTAAAAAAATATTTTTATATAGGAATAGAATAAATTCTTTTATAATTACTAACTTTCAGGGCAATCTTATTGCGTTTTGGAAACTTTACTTATGACCACTGTCAAAACAAGTGATAGATGAGTTTAGACTTTGAGGATATCTCCAATATGCCTGACCACAGGCACAACCTCTTTGTGTTGTGGTCTGTTTGTGCGTGTTGAGTGTGATATGTAATGCTGTATCTATCCTATCTGAATGACAACACTTATGAAATACAGGCATTTGTGAAAGCTGATTGTTTTTCTTTCTATTGGTGTCGTGTATTATTATGGGTATTTTATGGAGTCCATTTAAAGTGCTTCTCCCCTCCCTCCCCCCCCT
>VZSF01005378.1:25432-241932 GCA_013398295.1 Chionis minor
CCCCCCCTTAAGATCTGATTTTTAGCTTTCTTTGGTCTTACTATCCAGTTAGAAAGACTCTGAGCACTGTTTGTGCTATTCTGACTTTTTGGCTGTGGAGCAGTCTCCAAAGCACCATGTACTTCATGAAGGGCCCAAAGACTGTCTGCAAAATGACTTGGTGGAAATGGCGGGTACTAAGTTCCTGCATGTGCTTGGGCATGCGGTTTTCAGTATAGGTTTTTTGGTGTAGGCAGGGGACAAGCTGTACTTTTGTACTTTGTACTATGTATTTTTGAGTCCGTATTACAGTGCCTCTTTCTTCTAGGCTGAGATTGTGATAGTTATTTTTGCGAACAATCCCCAAATGGTGGATAATGCACTTACATCTGCTTTTTTATGTTGCAAGGCTGGGATTTTCAAAAGGGCCAAGTAAGATTAGCTCACTGGCAGCCATGTTGTACTTTTGAGGATTCCAGACACTGACACTGTTAGACACAAGGAAACAAAACACTAGGTTATTCCTTTTGTTTGAAATCACTTTGATCACATAATTAATTTATGTAATCAGAAGTTTTGTTTTGTTCACCATCCTGGTGAATTCTTCTATTCCAATGCACCTGTCCAGCTTATTTCCAAAATTCTGCAGGAGCTGTTGCAGGGAGTCTTCAGACCAGTGGCAACATAATCCTAATTTGTGTATACGCCATTGTGCTCTCGCTTGAGTTGCCTGGATTTTCATCTCTCTGCTTGCCATAATGCTTTTGATAAGATAATCCACAGACTGATGTAGTGATAAACCATAGTGTTTAAGTCAGAAATCAGAACAGAAATCTAGTGATGATGGGAAAGAAGAGGCATTGCCATATGGTGTTCAGGAACCATGTGGAGGAGGATGCCTTTTTTCCACAGCTACTCTACTATTTTTAAAATAAAGTACATTTTGAATAGAAAATAAGGCTTGGCTATTACTCCCATGGGCCTCAGAGCTTAATTCATAGATAACTGCCAATCTTTTGATTGGAAATGTTTTGCTTTTTACTTTGACTATTCTACTAGTAACAACTGGACTTAGCATCTCACTGTGGTAATGCAAGAAACATGTAACTTTTTGGAAATGGCTTGGGAATGGCTAGTGTTTTCTTCTTGTAACTTTTAAGGTTAAAAACTCAAGGTAAAATTGTTTAACTGCTAAGTCTGATTGTTTTAAGAAATGAAGAAAAATCATCTGAACACACAAAAAAAGGACACCTTTCATTTCTCTTCGTCTAAGTCTGTAATGTATGGATTTTAAATGATGCTTTTAATCCCACATGAACTGCCTATGCTGCAGAAGGAATCGCTTGCTATAGTGAATCATAGGGATTCCCTTAATGCACTCTGATATGAGGTAGTCAAGTCATTAGCCTTGTGCAGACAGATTACAGGAAAGCTGGGCTATCTGGGGCCGTAACCGAAGTGTAGGCAGCATACCCTACAATATATGAAAGCACCTGCTAAAGCACCGGGCATATGTGTCTGGCCAGCTGAGATCCATTTACATACCTTCACATTGCCCACAACTGGGGAGAGAGCTGCGAACAGTATAAAATTTGCTTTCCCTCCCCATAATATTTTTCAGTTACTTCTAGCTCATGACATTAAGCTGTCAGCATGGATAGAAAAAGGATAATATTACTGCTCAGCCAGTGCTGTAAGTGGCCTTGCAACATTAAAAAGTGAATGCAAAGATCAGAATTGTCCATGAAGCAGGGCACCCATCTTGCATCCTGCTGAGAGCACCCTCTTCTTCCACAGTGGTGGTCTACATAATCAGAAAATTTTCTGTGGACAACTGCGTGTCCCCATGGGTGAGTCTCTGAAGTGGCCTGCTGTGCTCTCTATGATACTAATTAGTAAATGAACATAAAGGAAACCCGATTTGGACTGAGGAATACTTTATGAGCTACTAGGTAAATTTATTACTGCAGAATAATAATAAAAAGTTGGCTTTGTTAGTTCAGACCAAAAGTAATGTGCATTTTTGCATATTTTTCTCAAACCCATGAAAAGACATTACAGTTCCAGACACTGACATGACAAGCTCTAATGAGGAAAGTAAGGCTGAAAAAGCTTTGAAATATCAGAGTTCACATTGTGCTCAGCAGAGATTGGCATATTGATGCACATAATTAAGTGTGGGTTTCCCCAACAAGTCAAAAAGGAATTTTAATAGTTTAAGAAGTCCCTAAAGCTATCTGACCATCCTTGGCTTCCCATTTGATCTGATGATTGGAGAAAATAAGAAACTGTGAAGGAAGAGCTAACAGCCATTCCCAAGCACAACGTCCCCCCTACCCTGCCTCCTCGTGATCTGATCTCAGTATGAATATTATTCATTTGATCTGCTGCTTCTGCAGTTTATCATTCAGTGCCTGGACCTCAGCTGGGTTTAAAATATTTAGAAAGAGGCTGCCTACAGATGGTGGATAATTTAATGTGCAACTGCTTAACATAGCTGGTTTTCAGCGAGGCAAACCCCAGGATTTAAAATGATGTGGAAATACCAGAATAGAGCTCCCTTACTGAGAAAATGCCATTGTTAAACATTTATCAATAGACTCTCTTGCACAGAACATCGATGACAGTTCAAGCTGTCCTTAGATGGATTCTCATCCTCCTGCAGTTATACAGCAATGCACAGTGTGACAAGATGTGCTTCAGCTGTAAAAATGTTCGTAATGCATAAATACCCTTTTAATGTTTTTGCCCTAAAGTGCATCACACAGCACAGAGACCCATACTTTCCAGAGTGGTGCATTAGTTTCATAGATGTTGCATCTATTATGGGATTTGAGACTGTGTTATCACATTGTTGTTGTTGTTATTATTATTATTATTGTTACTATTATTATTGTTATTGCTTTCTTCTATAGTATCCCTTGTGTATAATTAAAAGCAATGACTTCTAAAGAGTCCCTGACCTATTTCAACCCACTGGAAGAAAACTAATTGTCAAATTTGAACACTTTATATTATACACATTCCTCCTTTGTCTCATCCTGTTCTACCGGGGCAGGTGCCTGCCTGCTGGGGCAGGTGACAAACTGAAATACACTTGCTGTAGCACATCTGATTAGATTTTATGAAATACGTTTTCTGGCTGTTGGGGATAGAATACAATGCAATGGAGCTTTAATATTTTTTTAATCCTATAATCTGATACTATAATAATACATGTATTAACTGTATGAAATTACTTTCTCTAGGGTAATTCAGTTTATTCAGAATACTTTAGTTGCTAGTCCATTTGACCACCAGAGATAACCTCAGAAATAGGTGTGATAGATAATTACTGTGTTTGTAGCTGAGGAAAAAAAGAGAGAAACCGTAATGGAAGAGGATTTGCATGTTTGACTTTATCCCCATACTTCCACTGGGCTAGTAATTGCAGCTGCCTCTGTAATTTTTCACATACCAGACCAACCTATTGCAGAAATAATTGTGTTGGTAACAAACCGTGCTGCATTGATTCTCAACCAAGTCCTTTTCTCATGAAAAGATCAGTACAGCTCATTGAAGATATGTTCTGCTCAGGAATATGTCTTCTCGAGGTAACTGATGGCAACAGAAGTAAAGCCAGTGAAAGAATAATGGGAAGTGAAAAGAAAGAGTAAAATAATTTGCCCAACCCAGCTCAGAAACATTTAGGTATGATGGATCACTTCTGCCCCTGTGTTTGGTGAAGAAATAGCAATAGCTATGTTGCATTTTATAACAAAGACCATGTCTTTGCACAAAACCTATACAAACATGTAGGGAACTTCCAAAAGTTTTGAAACTATTTTATCATTAGCTCCTTGTCATTATGTGCATGAATTTCAAACACCCATGACAGGAACTGTTCTGACATTTACTGCAAATAGAATGACTTGGAATAATTCAAATGGATTTAAAAAAATTCTTGCCTTCCAAGTGAAATCAGCTAATGGCAGCTTTCAGATTATGCTTCTGTTCTTTCCCTTTCCAAAGCTTTTAAATTCTACTAAACTTTTTTGAACCAAATACATTTTAAATTGCATTCATCTAGGTGGAAAGCATACCTCGTTTTTTGCCTTTACTCCAGCTGATATGAACATGCTTTTTTGGGAGGGTGGAAATCTCTGGTAATTCTTGAACAAGATGCGTTGCTGGACACACGATAAATACTGTGTTTGAGTGCTCTTAATGTACAGAGAGAGCATCAAATGTATAATTCTAAATATATATAGTTTAGGTTTAGACGTGTTTATAATTGTAGATGGGTACATATATACATCTACTTGGAAAATATATTGTCACAGATTGCTCATGCTCATGGTAAAATCCATGGAAAGAGACTGAATCAGAAAACTTCACATACTGAAACTTTTCTACAAGATCAGGTCTAGCAGAGGTAGTGCGTAGCCAGTGGAGTTGTCAAGGTGTCACCCTGCTCAGCTGCTCTGAGCTTTGAATGGGGCATCTTACATCTCCGATGGCGTTACTGAGTCTTAATGTGTTAACCTTTCCTGGATGATTTCGTGTTGGTTTATTTTGAAAATGAATGAAACGAAGTCTCTGATGATGGCATGGGTGACCTATTCAGTTTTTGTCATGGATGGAAAGATGAAGACATCACAGAAGGAAGCTGCTCATTAGCTGTGTGCAGATGTCGTAATAGTCATGTGTAGCCAAAATGAGTGGGATTGTGAGATTCAGTGGAAGACACATAGCTGTTTACAGTATTGTTCTGCATAGTGTGTATAACAGTTGAATTAATCTCCCAGGCTCCCTTTGTAGATAGTGGAGAGAAATGGCCAGTTTCAGGGTGTGTTTCATCTCCTCCTACAGTTAGTAACAAAAAAGATTTTTAATCTTGTTTGGTATAGTGTAAGATGTTATTAAGCTTCATCAAACTCTTTTGAATCTTGAATGTCTACCCTGAATAACTTTAGCATTACTGTACTGCAGGCTGACAAGTTTTTCAGAAGTGAAAGCAGGCTAAGATGATGCTCTAGCTGATGGCAATTTACAAATGTGACTAATAGCTAAAATGCAGTGACCTCAGATCTCCTCCAGCAACTGTTCAATATCTAGGCCCTGAGGATTCATTTGACTGCTGTGAGTTTTTTGTACTTACAAAGAACTCCTTCTTGCTGTACAGAAGAGGGAATAAAAATCTTGAAAAGACAGGGCCATTAATGATTAATGATAGACATTTAAAATTCAAAAAAATCACCAAGTTGAAAATGTGTTTCCACAGTCAAATTTTATTTCAAACACGTTTACTCCTTTGCAAGCTTTATTAGTTGGCGTTAAAACGCCAGTTGATATTGAGCAATCACTAACATAAAGTTTATTGACTTCAATTTATTAGCTATAATTATTATGATTTTTAATGTGCTATTGCTAATATTCCTCAAAAAAAAAATGACTGCTCAGTGATGAGAGAATGGAAAAGGGAAATAAAATGCTAGTTGATATGTTAAAGTTAGTGAAAGGAATGAGTGGGTAGTGAAACTGAAGATGCGAGTGATTTAAGCCCATTACGCTGGGTGACTGTACAGCACAGTTACCGCTGTAACTCATAATCAGTAATGTTCAAAATTACTGGTGATTCCTTTCTCAGGTCTTTTTTCTTTTGAGCTTAGCTCATTTCACTGTCTGCTACCCTGCTCCCAAATCATGCTTTCAGATGAAAGGCTCTATAAAGGAAGATAGCATTTGAAATGGCCAGCTGATGCTTTCCATTGACAAATGTAGCATGCAAATGGATTTGAAGGCTCAATAAAAAAGGTTCCAGTGAACTTCCGTCCAAAAACTTGGACAGCGTGTCATTGAAGAGATGGCATACTAAGAGCTACCTGCTGCGGTGAAGACACTTTACTGGAAGGGCAAACCTAGGGCACGTAGTTTCCTCTACCATCCTCAGTATACAACCTCTGTGTTTTTGGATTTGGAGCCCAGCACAGGACCCACCAAACAGATCCAGGGTAATGCTTTCCTATGAATAGTCATGGGTTCGTGAGTGGTAGGTGGCTTCTCTTTTCAGTGTACAGGGGACTGACAGTGGTTTACCACTTAGCTGAAATAAATGAAAAGTTACATTAGCTGCCTTTGGCACTTGTGAAGTTGTCCGCATCTTCTCCATCAGGGAGCACAAGTCCGTTCTGTAGTAATGCTTGTTGAATTCTAAAAGTGACTGCTTCATCTTCTCTAATCCTAAGGGGAGATCTTTAGAGACAATTTTAAATCATCTTGAAGATGCATAAAAAAAGGTCCAGAAAAAACAGACTATTCTTGACTGCTGTTTTTGGCTTGAATGTATCTTGAAGGCTTAGCCTGTCCATTTAAAACACGCAGAATCATTTTCTGCTGCAAGTGACTGGACAACAGAATGAGGTGAAGCCACCACTGACTTAGATTAAAGGACTGAGGGATTGCTGGGAGTTCCCACCAGCAGTTTATCAGCAGATTAGAGGGTAACAGGAGGCAGCAGCTGAA
Source organism: Chionis minor (assembly GCA_013398295.1). NCBI lineage: Eukaryota > Metazoa > Chordata > Aves > Charadriiformes > Chionidae > Chionis > Chionis minor. The sequence goes on from VZSF01005378.1 coordinate 31,916, forward strand.
CCACAGGGTAGGAAAGAAGAGAAAAAAATATATCAATGAACATTGAAACATGAATGCTTTTAGCCATTGTCAGTGAATGTAACAGCTGTTATGTGACAACTGATTCAAATGTAGTTATAGCATCCACTTGTTTTTTTGCTTTTTTCCTCCAAAGAAAAGGAAACACGCTATTAACAGCGCTATATAGTACACTTAAGTACAATGCAAATGTTACACATATTGTATTTAATTTTGAAAATTTACATTGAGAAAGCTAGAATGAGAAATGTAAAACCCCTTTACAGGTCTCTTTCAAAATGCAAATTTATGTCTCACAGGGCCGGTGGAACTTAAAGTATAAATACAGTCTGTATTTAGGGAGTTTTAAAAACACATATTACTGAATTGATAGAGCATAACAGTTCCCTTGCTTAGGCAGCATTATGCTCTATCTTGTAAAATGTACTTGGGGACACGTAAAATGGTTTATTAAACCTACAGTCCATAACTAGAGTTGTTACATTTTAATGTATGTATTTTTCATTCATGGATTATTGAACCACTAAATCCTAACAATTTGTCCTCATGCCAAACAATTTCTTTGAGTTTTGTTCTGAGTCTTTTCAGTCACTGTGTAACTGTTGGAACATACCCCAAACACTCAAATTTTGAAGCTATTTTTCAGTGCCCCCCGAATACAAATGTACATTTAAAAGCAGGCAAGGAAGGAAGTTTCTGTTTACTTTCACATCAAATGCTTTCACAGAGAGAAATATGTGAGGTATTTCTGGGTGGGAGATCTGCAGTTTTGGGGACAGAATTCTTGAATGTAAAGTGTTGTCTATATCTATGAGGGATGTATGCAAAAAGAAATAAGGAAAATAATTACATATTCCATTGCATGAACCATTTCTCTCAAAACTTGGGGATGGCTTGCTATTTAGAGAGTGTCTTTCTCCCTCCTTTTACATGGCATATTGTTCTTTCATGTTAGTGAAATTTGGCAAAAGTTATAAAACAGCGGTGATTTAAGCCTACAAGGTATGCCAAATGATTTCAGGGTATTGAATTTGGACTGTGTTTACCTTCCATTTTCTTCCACTGTTATTAGAAATAACTCTAGGGAAGAAGCTGAATTACAAAGACCTAAAAAGTAGGAAAGTAACGTCTCTTCTCTTCATTTTCCAAGGCCTCACATAAGTCATATTCATAGTACATAGAATATCTTTATTGATCTGAAACATCTCAATGCTGTGTTGTACCAACAGCTCTCCAACAAACACGTCTAGGATTTGTTATTCATCTCATGCCTGAAGAGAAACAGGAACTGAAAAAGTTAATGGATATAACTCTGTGGACGAGACTTCAAGATTTTCAATAACAAAGTATCCATCTAAAAGATCTCTTACTGGTGTTGATTTTATGAACATTATTGATAAAATAGCTTTCAGCAAAGCAGCAATGCCATAGTATTTGTGAAATGGCACACCAAGGAGCAAAATGAGTAAAATCACAGAGGGTGCCCTTATTTTTTTTCTCTCTGGAAAGAGATGACTGGTTTAGAGAGTGATAGAGCAAATTTAGAAAGGGAATGATATGTGCTCTAAATGCGCATAATTATGTTATTACAGGCCACAATCTCTTGTCTGTAAAGAGATAAAGATGTTTCAAACATTTTATGAAAGAAAGGGAATTTATACAAGGCAAGTTTTGTAAGGATAATTTATCCTTTATTTTTACTTGGTGGATCTTTGCTGTGTTAGGAGTACTGATTTCCATGAGATAAAACCTTTAGCTTACTTTTTCTGTGATCCTCTCTTTTTTTTTTTCCCTGTTCTCTCTGCCTGTTATTATTATAACATTTCAGAATATTTATTCTGAGGCATTTCCATGAGTGGAAAATTTCTTAAAGAAGAATATAGCCAAGATACATGAGAATTTATTTTGTTTGCTTCTGACTGAGAAATGATTTTGCCGTCACCTTAGGCTATAAACTGTTTTTTCAGGCTGTAAAAGTTTACACTGTCTTTGCATGTATGGTTAATGACCAGACCCTTTAAATCCCTGATATTTGCCTCAAATCCCTTTTTTAGTTTGTGCTGATGAGGAAGCACTGTATGGGACCTAAGGGCTGCACTGAAACCTCCTACTATATCATCTAATATGACAGTGAGCATTTACCAATCACCTGTTATCTGGAGCTGCTAAATTCAGTTCTCAACAGAATCAATTTAGGAACTCTGTTCAGATTGCTTTCTTGAAGACTCTTTTATGTTTTGTAAGATGTGAATTAACTACCTGTTGTTAATATAGATTACAAAAACAATGCAATATTTGGAGTATATTTCATTTCAAGCTAGTGACTATTTCATCAGTTTTACCATTTTAAATGAGAAAATCATTCCCCTTTTAAGTTATTGTAAATGTTAATTAAATATTCTTGCACCAAGATACTCTTCAGAATAATTGAATATTGCTTATAGACAGCTTCTTCTGGACATTTATTTAAGACAAGATTTAATAGAAAATCACCCTAACTTTTTTCCTATGAAAATAGTAGTTTATCTTAAAAATGTATTTCAGTTATTTAATTTTTTTCTTTTTGTGTTGTTGCTGTTTTTTGTTTTTACAGAGAATATTGTGGTCGTTTCTACAAAGATTACCATCCGTGTAACCTTTATCCTTCTCTATATGTATATTGTATACAGATACCTTGGGGAGTTTTTTTGGGTGGTTTTTTCATCAGCTTTGGGTATTTACATAGTCTTCATATTTTTAAATTATGCACAACACCATATTAAAACTGGAAAATGAAAAGTCTATGACAGTGAAAACTTGAAAAACAGAGATAAAATGGGAAAGCACACTTGCACGTACATAAATAAACTAAACAATAAAATTGAAATAATGTATGTTTTACTCATCAAATTTAAGTGTAGCATTTTTAAGAATCACAGTCATTAGAACTGACCTTTTAATCTTCTGTAGTAATAGTAAGAATTCCTCCTTTTTTTTTTTCTTTCTTTTTTTTTTCTTCACCTGTTCCTATCAGAGCCAGGATCAAAAAAGAAGTTGTTACACTTACATGTCAAGAATCATGACATCTGGAGAAAAGCAGAATGCATTATTTCTTGGTGAGAGTGTTATACAATAAGACTTGACTGACATTTTACAGAACCTGAGATGCTTTCTGATCAGTTGATTTAACTAAAACTAGATACTCAGTTCTGCGCAAGGCTTGTGCATAATCTATTTTAGGCATTTCAAACATACAAGTATATAGTGTAAAATGGTATTAGATTGGCTTGAATGACTTGTCATTCTATTTGCAGATACCTCAAATCAGCTATGCATCTACAGCTCCAGAACTGAGCGATAACACCAGGTATGACTTCTTCTCTCGAGTGGTCCCACCCGACTCCTACCAAGCACAGGCCATGGTCGACATTGTGACGGCCCTTGGGTGGAACTATGTCTCAACATTGGCTTCTGAAGGCAACTACGGAGAGAGCGGCGTAGAGGCATTCACCCAGATCTCCAGAGAAATTGGTGAGTGTATGTTTATCAGGTTTTGTATTTATAGCTGCTGGGTTACAGAGCATCACTGAGCTCTGCCTAGGTCTACACAGCGTGATCAGAACACCTGCAGGTGTGTTACCTGGACTCAAGTGGAGGGGATTATGGATGATTTAGCTGCTCGTGCATCTGCCAAGGTGACAGTTCTGGAAGTAATTTAAGAAGAGCTCTTGAGAGAAGCAAAAAATGTGTGTGTGTTGCCCCTTTTGGAGAGGGAGAGGCTCCTTGATGAGTTAGGGGAAAAAGCAACCACCAGCTAAATTACAGCCAGATTTGAGGAGATGCGATTGATTTAGCTTAGGAAAATCATAATCCTATGGGACCTCATTTTCCATGTTGTAGCACTGATAAATTTAGGCGTTTTAATTTTGATGAATTTGAAAAACAAAAGAATCTGAGAAGTACAAAGATACACCCTTGTTTTTCCCTCAGGATGAAACATGGTGTATAAATACAGGCATTATTATGGGTAGTATATTTAAGTCCCTTTGATCTTTTTTTTTTTCACACTTCCATAGTTATTTCTGGACTGAAAAAAAGTCTGTTTCTCAGGAGCAGTAGGTTTTGGACACCAAGGAATCAGATGATGAGTAGCAGGTGGTTTGAAAGGGGAGAGAATTGGTCTTTCACTAAGTATAGTGTTAAATGACAGAAAATATTATCCTTTTAAAAAAAAAATAATTGCAAACAGCCTTCCTGTCCTTCCTCAGAAAGTCTGGATTAATCTGCTAGATTTGACTTTCAGGATATGTAGATATGAACTCTGGTTCTTTCAAGTCCGCTTGGGTGCAAAAATATGATAATATCTTCCATTTTCAATAACTGCATGTGAATATAGAGACCATCTCAATCATATAGGAAGGTGCATATGTCTCAGGTACTTATGTGTGAACCATAAAGGTTACTGATTACTCACAACAATTTGGCAGTCAGACAAAACTGCAGAGATTTGTGCCATTAGGAAACTGGTGTGTATAACATGCTCGATTGGTTAAGTAATAAATATTCTGTTTCTAGATTCTAATCAATGATGTCAGATCCTAGGTGCCTTCATGGGAGAGCCAAGGCTGACTACGATACAGTGGTTTGATCTGGAGTTTGCAAAGACATGGATAATTCTTCCACAGTTCATATCTAAAAGAGATAGTTTATCTATTGTGTCAAATACAGCAGTGAATATATTGGCTGCCCCAGACATTCACTGCGTAGTTCATTGCCTGAAAATCACTTTTTCGTGCAAACATCTGCAGCCCAGCTAGTTCTGCTGAGTCCTGAAAGTAGACAAATAAAGCTCTCGGGACTTTTTTACCGTTTCCCATTTCCAGAAATATGAGAGGTCTTCAGATGGGTGCCAGAACAACAACTGGGATTTCATTATAGTCAAAATGACTTGATTTTGTGTCAGTTAGATCTTGATTGATCCCAGAATCAAAAAGGCCATTGTCATTTGTTAATGAAACAAGATTAATAGAATTAATTAAATAAATATTATTAATAGGACTCTGAATCTAAAACAATTAAAATAATGAATGTGTGTCCTAAACATTAAAAGATCTGTGTAATACCAAGAAGCACAAAAAGTGCTGGTCTATGATAGGGATTTTTTTCTTTCTTTTTTTTGTTCCCCCCCCCGCCGCCTCCTCTTATGTTCTCTACCAGAGCATTTGATTTAGGTAAATTCTGTGCTCATAACAACTTACCAACTATTACAGGTACTGGGGACTTGAATGGTTTTGAAGAAGGAAAGAAGAAGAGACAGACAAGTAATTTTTAACTCCTAGGAAAATGTTGAAATAACCAAGTAAATCATATGTAACCACAGGGATATGATCAATAGCCAGCACAGACTTTTGAAGAACAAACAGTATCAAAGCCATCTAATAATTTTCTTTGACAGGATAACAGTTTTACAGCTGGAGAAGAAGCACTTGATGTCATATCTCTTAAATTTAGTAGTGTTATCTCAAATGTTGCATACAGCATTCTCCTGTGCAAACTGGGGAACTGGGATCTAGGTGAAAATATCACAGGCTGGATACAAACCTATTTAGAAAACTTTGCTCAGAGTTTAATTAGCAATGGTTTCTGTTTAAAAGGGAGAATATGTTGTGTGGTATTTGGCAGGTGTTTATGCTGGATCGGGTACTCGCCAATATTTTCATGTTTAGTCCAGATGGGCTTGGAATGAAGGATAAGCTTGTAAAATCTGGAGGTGACTTCAAACTGGAAAGGACTAGGAGTGTATTGGAAGAGATTCTTAGAGTCCAAAACTGAAGATATGGTCTGAGAAAATAGTATGCAATTTGAGACAAATGCAAGGTATTGTGTTTCAGCAAGAAGGATCTGTACAATAACGAATACAGAACTGTTGGTCAGAAAATGCTCCCTCAAAAAATTATCTAAGCATGATAATAAATTATAACCTGCTTATATTCTTCATGTGTGACTGGAACATGCACATGGGCATGCCGTCTGTAAAATAATTTGAGTAATCCTCCAATCTGCCCAGCGGTTGTGAAACCGTGTTTTGACTCGGTACAGTTTTTTTACCCTCACTTCACAAAAGGTGAGAGAGTCCATAAGCGAGAACAAAGAACAGAGACAAATCTTGAAAGGGTGGTCTGTGAGGAGCCACTGAGCAAGGTGGTTCATTTGCCTGAAGAAGAGTTGACTGAGAAGGAAAGGGGATGGAAAATGTTTTAAAACAGACAAATGTCTTTCACAGAAGTGTAGAGGATCACTTGTTCATCCAGATACAGTGTATGTGAACAAAAGGAATGGAATTAATCTCTAGTATGATTCCATTTAGATTTGGAGAAAGCCCCTTTTAATGGTTAAGACATGAAAGCATGAGACCAGCTTGCCTGGAGACATTTTGGAGCCTCTGTTGCTGAGGATCTGGGAGAATGCATTAGCCAAACACCTGCCCAGGGATTGCATAACTGTACTTAGCTCTTCCTTGGGGCTGGGAGGTGAATCAAATGATTTCTTAATGTCCCTTCCAGCCTGATTCTGTAATCCACTGTCCTCAGACTTTTCACCTGAGCCGTAGGGCTGGAAACGCTTTTAAAATGGAAAGTTTGAATAGCAGCTAATTGTGAGGTCTGATACCACAGACTCTAGGTAGATTTATAAAAATCTTCACATAATATTAGGCTGCACACCAAAAAGCAAAACTTACCAGCTCTGGGTTAATAAGCTGTGTGTTAAGGGAACCTGATCAGGACATTTCTCCCTCTGTGCTGCTGGCATACAAATGCATAGGACAGCTCAACCCCTTTCTGAGTACTTTACAGCCTGTTTGAGATAGGTAACCAACAACTGGAAGCAAAATAAATGTGAAGATAAGCATAATGGAAAGCAATACATTTCAGGAAAGGATGTGAAATTGATACATTCATTTCTGAAGAAATTTCAGTGCCTGAGAGGACATGTGAGATAGCAGTTTTGAAAACATAAATAAGAAAACTTGGTTGGCCTTTTTGTTTGCTTTCTGGGTTTGGTGTTTTAATTATTATTATTATTATTATCATTGTTATTGTTGTTATTGTTATAATTATTATTATTAATCTTTTTAAAGTTTTCTCAGGGTCAGTTAAGAATTAAAAATTAAGAAGGGGTAGGGTTTTAAATATTTTTAAAATAGAGATTAATTCCACATACTTATAATTTCATGTTCTTATTTGTCCTAAGCTTGACTCTTTTCCTCTAATTTCCAGTTTGATTTGCCCTCTGTTCAACTTCCATTTCTTGATCAGTAACAGGAGCAGAAAGGAAGGAACAGGTTCCCAAATGCAATGTGGAATACTGAAAAGGTCAAAGTGGTGCCACCCTGACATGTCATAGAATATATTCCATATCCGAATCTGCTCTAATTTTAATGACAAAGATCCTGTCTGAGACAAAGCATAGCTGGAAATTAAATATTTTACATGACAATGATTGTAGGGAGAATAGGGAATGGTACTTATTCCAATACATTTTTCCATGCATTATTTTTGGAAGACAATGATTAAATTTATAGAATTTTCTACTTCCATTACAAAGTTAATCAATGATACCACTATAGTAATTTTGATCAAATTATTTTGGTACATTGGCCAAAGGAATAAATTAATACAAAATGATAATAGTTAAGAGTTTAAACATTAAACTGAGAGAAACTTGACTTACTGACAGAAACTAAAAAGGGGAAAAGAAGGAAGCATAATTTACCAAGTCCTCATTAAAATGTCATGCTGAATATTGCTCTTCTATTTACTTTCCCGTTAATGATGTTTGATAAAATAAATGTTGGAAAGCCTCTAATCAGACTTCTTTTAATGGTTCATTCCCCCTGCTATTAGATACCAAATGAATTTACCATCAGAGAGAAAATCACAGGATCCTTTTCACTTTTTTACAGAATGCAAAACCATTTGGTTCAGAAAAATCTCTTTGGGGTCAGAACACTTGCTCAGTTACTTCAGTGTTTGTACTGGAAAATGTAACAAATCCGCAAATAGTATATGAAATGCTACCTGGCAGATTTTATTCCCACGGGTGGTCAACAAAACATTGACACAAGCACTGATGGGTATTGGCAGTGAAACACTTATGACACTATCAGAAAAAGAAATAAAAATGATAAAGACAGGGAACTGCAGCTGATGATTAAGAACAGGTAAGGAAATTCAGCATTGCTTGCTCCTTTTTCCCTTCTAAGTCAGTTTTGCATGTCTTGCCAGAGGTGTAAAGAGAACAGCAAAGAGGATTTAGGACCAGATTTTTGACCGAGCTAAAATGGCATAACTTTGTAGAAGCTTTGCCCCAGAAGAGAACGGTGAACTTGATATCAGCAAGTACCATTCAGCGTTTGTTTTTAGGAACAGGGATTTATAGATTTACCTACCCCCTTTATCCTGATATATTGCCATTAATAGCATTTTTCTGAGAAGGGACTGCATTTACTTTATGATCCTTCATAATATTTTACCATTACAGTCACATTGATAACTATGTATCTAATTGTAATGAATGCATGTCCTGAATGAATGCTACAGTAGCTTTATTTAAATTGTTTCAGACTTCAGCATAGCTAGCTATATTTTGTTTACAGAGAATGGTCTGTGACATTTCTTTGACCTTGTTCTTAGGTCATCTTTGCCTCTTGTCAGTTTCTTTGTGTGTCTACAGTTGTGCATTGTATCTCTGCTTTTCTCCAAGTTATTGGATTGGATTACTTCTTACCTTTAATATCTTTTGAATGTCTAAAGCTTTCAATGGACAAAATGAAAGTTTAGTGGGAAGTGGGGAGGGAGGGAGGGTTGATCAGGAAAATAAAATTTAAGGGTTTGTAACCTTTCCTCTCCACTTAGATTATTTATTGATAATGTAGAAATAAATAAGATAGATTGCTGTTAAGATTAATTCAGATTTCATGCAGTATCTTTGTATACCTTTGATATAAAGCTAAAGCTTTTTATATCTCGTTAAGTAAGCTGATGAATAGACTTTTTTTTTTGTGTGTGTGTGTCCCGATGTTATTTAACAGAAGATTAAAAAACCTTGCAAAATGAAGACTGAAGAAATGTACATGAAATGTAACCTTTTTCTCAGAGATATTTCTGCTTTAAAGACTGGTTTCAAGCTTAACAAATTGATTTTCACAACTAAGAGTATTCTAACATACCCTCACAAAAGGGAAACAGTTTAATTCAATTTTAAGTTTTACTTTTATATTTATGCAGCTGAACTCTATTGATAACACTGTATTTCAAGCTGCAAGCTGTAATTAATAATAACACTATATAATTGGCTAGAGGAGCTTCAAAGTAATGTTTGAAAAATTACAAAATCAGATGATAGGTGTATTAATATTGCAAAAGCTTGAATATTATTCCTGAAGTTTTTAATATTTGTACCAATTAGTACCTCATAAAGAAAAGTGTAATTTTTAGGTATTTCTAATGAAGGACCATTTTAATTTCTCTCAGTGGTGTTAATCAATGTGATGTTCTTCAGCTTTAATTCTATGTCTTTTTCGCTATAGTTTTAGGGAGGTACCTCAGAGTGGTAAGCATACAGTGGTACTTTCCTGGTATGCTCTCTGACCCTCCAGTGCTTGTTGGAAGAGGGACTATTTTATCTCTAATAGCTCTTGAGGGGTTTCTTCTTCAGTCAATTAGTTGAGGCACTATTTAAATTTCCTCTAGAAACCTCACTAGCTGCAGTGGAAGGGGGGAGAGAGGGGGAAAGGCAGAAAGCTTCTGTAGAACTGGGTTTTGTACCTGCCTCAAAGAGTATGTGCCATACAGCGAACTGTAGAGACAAGAGTTCTATAGCCAACCTTGCTTCCTTAACAAGCATACCACAGTTTTGTTGATAAACTTGAAAGAGTTGTATTCTGTTCAGATTTTTTATTCTTGTGGCCAGTTCAGGCGATAGTATCTCTCAGGGGGCTGCCTTTAAGGTAATATGACAAAAAAATGCCAGAAACAGTTACAAAGAAGCCTAAGTAATTTAGAGACAATATAATTTTTTCATGGATTGTCTAAGCAATGTTGTCACCTATTTGAAACCACCGTTATACTTTAATACTTCTGTAGTGAGATAAGTAGTTATGAGAGTTGGCAAAAGGTGTACCAAGGAGGCTTTAGTTTGGACCTAGGGACAAATACCATCCTTATGCTACAACGGATATGCTTGTATGCTAAACGCTTCCTCTTGTTTCCCTACTTGTACAAATAATTTTTATTCCACAGGAGATAATTTGCAAATTGATTCTGGAAAGAGGTCCTGGGCAAGAAACAAGGACTTCTGCATGTGCTTGAAATTGAAAGAAGTCAGTGAATACTTCCCTGAATCTCATGGGGTTTAGCAAAGGATTAAATGCACGGGAAGATTGTCTCTGAGGCCACCAACAAGGATCGGAGTAGGAAGACCTGGTTTTGCCCATTGATAATTATTGCCTCATGCCAGCTGGGGTGTGAACTGTGGTCAAGACTGAGTTCGTTAGCTATTTTTATATGGTGCAGTTACCAAATAGCTGTGATATTGAATCTCTTCTGAGTCTTGAAGCTGATTTCATTCTGCTTATAGCAGTCAGCTCTTGGAGACCCGAGGCAAATAAGCTCCTCAGAGCAAGGACCAGTGTGTTTCCACAGTGATGCCTAGAACACTTAGAAAACTTTGAAAAATAAATGTTAAAAGCTCATTATAATATGAAGGACCTCTGCGCCTTTATGTGTACATTTACATACTTAACTTCTATAAGTACTATAGAAGTCATCTGACTAATGACATCTTTTTTCTTTTACTTCACATGAACACCAGATGTTTGCATTGGTTGTGAGCACAAATTCAAAGAATATTAAAAATGTCCAGGAAACAAAGTTTTATTTCAGCAGTGCTTTTAGTGCAATGGCCTGTTACTAGAACCTTTTAACTTAGTCTTGATATCTAGTTCAATATTTTTAAATGTAAAATTACAGAAAATACAGACAAAATTAAAAATGTGTTGATGCTAATTTTAAGGAAACAATCTTATTAGATTAAAAGCTTACGTTTGTGGAAATATAGTGTGTGGTGTTCATAATGAATATGCCTTTTCAAGAAGAGGTTTTTCAAATGCAGAGCTCTGCAGCAATGGTTGGAGATTACAAGTTTCAGTGTCTATAAACTGGTCAGTAGTTTAAGGGAAACCATTTCAAATAAGATGTAAGGTGTACTTTTTAATATTAAATGTGAATAAGCATTTAAAACCACTAAAGGATACTGGTATATTTATTTGAGGTTTAGATCAATTAGTCAAGAAGAGAAATCTTTCTGAATGGAAGTTTGCTACAAAATATTGGGCGAAATTTAGAAGTTACTGCTATAGTCTGTATAGTCAAGTATAGTCTGTACTATACTTGAGACCAGACATTTATGACTATAAGTATGTTTTATAAGATATAAACTTATATTAAAATTTCTGAAATAAAAGGTAGAATAAATGTATAAGTACTAATGTACATTTAGATCTTTGCAATGACAAAAATGAAACTTCTTAAGTGCTGCTGTTCTGTGTATTAGTATGTGTTACTGTAGAGCTTGTAGCTTCTCTTAGATTCTGTGACTCTCTTTGCTAGGAGTCCCAGAGCAAATAATTCACACATAATGAAAAAACTCCCGTGCAAGCAAATTTAGGAAGTGTCTGAATCACAATGTAGCCATTCTGGTTGTTTATGACCAAATTTCACACAGTCCCATTAACAGGAAGTGGATTTTAACAGAGTTAATCCCAGTGGATATCCTTGTTGTAAGTGAAAGTATTTGTAAAGGTGTTACTAGAAGGGAAATCAACAAGGACATGCAATATGATATGCAGTCTGAATAAAGATGCCCACATTTAGTTTTTGCATTACAATTTTGCCATGGTGCAAGACAGAGGAGAATTATGGGAAATACTTTGACAGCTTATTTTCCATGGTAGTTGTACTTAGCTGCTTTAAAAACACAAAAATAAAAAAATCTGTCAATAATAAGTGCCAGAAGCTTCATAGATTTTGCAATGAGTGAGATTTTTTTCCTACTTTATCAAGAACTGACTGAAAGCTCATTTGTAATTTTTTTTTTTTTTAAATAAACTTCTGCTGTTGTCACTTCTGCAGAAAGCTTGTTTTTACACAAGATTCTGCATGGCAGCTTTTGTATTGCAGTGGTGTGAATGACTGTTGTGAGTCCAACTTGAATCAGGACCATGGCATATCCTTGATCAGAGTCTGTGTGAATGAACTTTGCCAACATAACATTTAATGGTTTTACTTTCCCAGTGTGCACAGATTTTTCTAAGGAGAGCCTGTACTTGAGGGCACCATCCGGGCAGAAGTGACAGGAAGGAGCATGGTGACATGGGCTTGGGCTGTAATTGCATCTTCTTTTTTGTTAGTATGTTAAAGGGTTTACAGTATTTGAACTGTAGTCTTGGTTGTGCTTCACTGGTCTAAAGTTAGTACTCTCATTCATGTTAAGAAGCTACACTTGGTAAAGAGAAGTTCTGAGCTCTTGAGCTTGCTCAGAAAATTACATTTTTTCTGTCTGTATGTCCTTCTGCCTTCAAATGGTTTCTAGTACTTTTAAATGTTTAGCATTTTTGCAGCTTTATTTTCTACCCAGAGACTGTACCTCTTAAAAGTCACATGTGAGAAATACATGATTTTGTATCAGCAATATATTCTTAGTATCAGCTCTGTCATGATCTGTGGCTGCAGTTTAAACAATGAGGCACTGGAACTGTCAGACTGAGTGAGACACTGATGGTCAATATTGTGTCTCCAGTGGTGGCCTCAGTTACATGGAAGAAAGAGATACCTAAATCCTGCTTAACAGACTGGCAGAATTACCTATCCAAACGGTGGTGTAACCCCAGGTATTTAGTGGTTGATGGTTAGATTTCCCAAAGCATGAAAATTTATAAACATTATGATTTCTTTTTGTTATAATTTTAACCTCACTCATTGAATGTCCTCTTGTTTTGATACTGCAAATGGTATGCAGAACCCTGTTAAACCTCCTTTGTAGTGTGCCACCTTACTTACTTTAGATCTGGGTTAGAAGATATGAAGTAATTGGAGTTTAATAGTTTTTGTTGTCAGATCCTGGATCCCTTAGTTCATTTATATCTCTGTTAAGCCGTGTAGCCATGACTGAACACTCCAAGTAAAGCCTTACTATTGATTTATGTAGTGTCATTGTGATCTCATTTTTATTCTCTGCTCCATTCTTTATACATCCTGACAAAATGTAAGCGTTTTCTGTTGGCTGCTGGGTATCAAGCAAATTATTTCCAAAAGCTATCTGTTCTGACACTCAAGGTTTATTAACAAATGGCTACAGCTGATTTGGAGCTCAATGATGTGTGTGAACAATTCCAGGTATTCCTGCCAGTGCACACTCCCTTGCATTTGTCAATAGTCAATATTTTTCTGTGATATACTTGTTTATGTGGCTTTGTGAATACTCTGTCTCCCCTCTCTGCCCTTGCTTATTTCAAATAATTTTATACTGTCTTCAAATTTTCCAGTCTTTCTGCTCAATACTCTCCAGCTCCCTTTTTTTAAGGTGCGTTGTGTTCTAATCTCCCCCACCCCTCACTAATACAGAAGTATCCAGGGCCTATATAAGAAACAACAGTTTGCAGTTATCACTGGCTGCTATTTTTAATATGCTCTGCCAACACAAGACACTTGAGCTTTGCTCATCTGCACGATGCAGAAGAGTTGAATGAGTCGAATGTTACAATGCTGACAATATTCTTGCCAGATTAAAAGCTAAGCACGTCTGATTGGAAATGTCAAAGCAACGTTCTTGTCTTCATTTTGTTTATTTTCTTTCTTGTGTTGAAGGGCAGGGGGCCATATCGTGCTCTGAGTCACAGTAAGCACACGTTTGCTGTTAAACTTGCACTGGGGTAGCTCCGCAGGTACAGTGCGCTCTTGGATGCTTGCATGAGTCTGCATACGTTCAGACTGGGGTAACCCTTTTAGTCAGCTACAAGTCATTCCGTCAATTCTCTTACCTAATGAGCTGCCCACAGAGCTCCAAAGAGTTCTGTTCAAAGAATAGCATATTTCAAAAAATTACTATTACTCATTCCAGAAAAAACCAGGCATATGTGTATGCTTCGCTAATAGTTGGAAAGACTCCTACACTGATTTTTTTTTTTAATGTTAGAAATGCATGATTTTTATGCAAATTACAAGCTGTGATGCCACACTATAAATTGGGATGGCAGAAATATGCATATTGTGAAACCTTACAGATTATAAAGAAGATACTTTTTTCTCTTACTAGAAAATAAACTGTTTCTTAGGTCAAAAGTCTCTTAAGGACTTTCTACGATGGAAGAAGTAGCGTTGCTTAGTCCTCTGCTTTTTAGCATTTCTTCAATATAGAATGATTAGTGGCTTTTCATCACTTTTTAGAAGAAACTGAAATAGAACTAATTGTTTTAAGTGCTGATATTTTAACAAAAATGCTGGTATCTTTCTTTAACTTTGTCAATTAAAACAGGATATTTTGACTAGACAATTAATCAAGAGAATGAGTTACAAAACAATACCCTTGAGTAGAGGAAGTGTCATACAGATAAATCCCTTTGTGCTACTGTGTCTGTATGCATCCAGAAAACTTTCTGCCATGTACACACTGAGCATACTATACAACAGCATCCAGAAATGCAGAATACCCTTCATATGCCTTCATAAGTCAGCTTCTCCTTGGGCTGCTTGCCAAAATGCTGTGATAGGTCATAGTGGGAGGAAGAAAATTTCAAAAGCCTTGCAAACACAAGAACAAGGCAGTTGTAGATTTCCAAATTGAGAACAGAGTCTGTGGAAGTGTGTGCACTTACGGAATTTAGAAATGTTTGTGGAGGGAGGGGATAAGGAAAACAAAACTGTCCCAACACTTCAATGGTTTCTGCAAACATTTATGCTAGTGATGTTTAATTACCATTAAATGATCCATGACATTTGCAGGATGTCATTAATCCCGTGGATGTAAATGCTCTCTAAATTAAGAACAGTCACACCTGTTTTCAGGAGTACCAAGTCAAGATCTGCTCTCTTTCAAAAATGGGAACAAAAAGTCTGAACTAAATTTGCAGTGAAGTTGTTTATTTTTGTAGGTATTTCTGTTCTCCCCTTTACTTCTTTTCCTTTATTTTTAGGATGGGAGGTGTCTTTGTTTTTATCTTCTGCACGGTCTACTCCCTCTAAAGCAGCATGCACACCCCAGAACATCTAAGAGACCCTGTAACCTTTGAGAGAATTACATCTTATTGAATTTCACCAGTGCTACCTGGGATGCAGAGAAACCCAAAGAGGCAGCTTTCCTAGAAAGGCCCCAGAACGATGAGAGGGAATGGTCCTAGGACATAAAACCCTTCCGTATGATTAAAGTTTAGGCTGAGGTTTGGCATGAGAGTTTAGAACAAGAGGCCGTATAACTCAACAGAGCCTGCCCGGGTCTCCAGTGCTGTCCATGTTGCATATAAAAACAACTTTTTAGAATTTCCCATGGATGACAGGAATAAAGCACAAATCCATAAACCAGAGACATTGTTGACTACTATGATCAGATAGTAGCCAGAAGAGGGCAGTATTTTTATGTATGCTCTAGCAGGTGTATTGAAATATATTTTGTTAGCATATTGGATTTGCTGTGAGATGCATTACAACATTTGCTAAGGCCAGTATATTGAGTGATACGATTATAAGTATTTTACCCAACATGTTAATGCACTTAATGAAGTGCAGATAATCATACTGCTCAATTTATAAGAATTGTCAAACCTCGAAATTACTTCCATTATATTGTAGTATTTTATGGATTAAACCCTTTCAGAGCTTATTCGGGAGGTAGAAATATTATTTAAGTTAGATTATTTTAATTGGTTGATCTTTTTAATTTTTTTTCCAGAATCGTTTGTTTTGCAAAGTATAATGTCACATTCACAGAACTGAGATGTTGAAGCCAACCTGAAGATATTCCTTCTGTTGCTAAAACCTATGCAAAATGTGTATTTTTTTTATCTTTTTGCTCCAGTTAACTGTAAAGAATTTGGTTTAACAATAAAAAAGTAACCTACAGAATGGTATTGGTGGCACAAGTTTTTACAGACCTAGTAATGGACCTCTTACTGAAGTTAATGGGCATTTAATGATTAAATCCCTCAATTGCTTTGATATTTTCGTTATTCAGATGTACATGAATTAACAGTGATGTTTGTATGGAGGCTGCTAAAATCATGGGACTCCGAAGATGATTTTCTTCCCATGTGGACCTTGGTAGAGTCTGAGCACAGTGGGGAGGGGGAGGATTTCAAGCCATGGCAAGCGTTCAATTCAGATGTAGAATGACTTCCCAATTAGAGAGTAATGGTAATGGCCAGTTTTCCACAGTAATGTCCATGAAATTATAAGGTTCATTAACTAAGGTCAGTTTAACTGGAGCTGTCTTAGCTTTCTTTGTCTTTCTGTGATAAACAATTACAAAGGAGAGAGTTTTCTGAAAGAAGGACATTTGGATGTGTTCAGAAAATGTGTTAGTGATGGAAGAGCATCAGTTCCCATATGTGCACTTGCCACAGGCATTGCAAGCCTGTCACAAGCCCCTCTGGGCTACCTGCACCTCAGGTGCCTCTCAGGAGGAGTGGTGAAAGGCATTCAAGGACTTCTGTGGCGGGTAGAGAGCTGCCTTCTGTTTCCTTCTAAATAACTCTTTTTGCTCATTTGTTATTTTGGTTGTTATACAGGCATAGAAAAACTTGTGCAGGAGAGACATTATATACAGGCTTAAAAGGTAAAATACATTGCGTCCAAATACTTTTATTTCTAGTCCAATTACAGAGAGTCTACACAGAAGAAAACAGTGAAAATGAGAAATGAAAAAAGGGGAAGAAAGAACATAAACAAATGGGGAAAAATGCTAAGTGAATTTCTTCTGTTATCTATTATCAGCCTTTAGTTTATATTATGTTCAACTTAACAAAATACTTAAGAAAATACAGTTATATTTTCTTAGGGACTGATACTCTAAGCAGTCTAATTTTTCACTGAACAGGGGAGAAAGCTCCTGAATTCTGCCCAGCTTAATTTAATTTATTTATGGGAAGGAAAAAAAAAATAATTCAAGGATGGACCCGTTCAATGCATTTGCTTGAGACAGTGTGGGATCTGACTCAGAAACCCAGATGATCCCTTTGCATGTTGTGTTGTTCTTAGGCTTTGCTCAGGCTCTGGGGACAATATAGCTGTGCAGGTTCCAAGCTTGAGAGTTGGCTTCTTGGCTTCCATATGTCCCATCAAATAATCTTTTTTTTTTTACTCAAGCCACGAATTTCCCATTTCTTTCAGATGATATTCTGATTGATGACTCTGTAATTTTATTCCATCTTAAATTGATTTATTCAAATGAAATCACAAGTCTTTAGTAAATGTTCCTTTTGGTGATGCGCAAAATCCTTATGCTCCAGATCACTCTATCTTAACTAACAGAATGAAATACATACACAGATACTGTTTTTTCACTTCTGTTATGAGATACGGTTTTCAAATGCAGATCTAACTTGGAGCTTGTATCCTATACCAAGTCACTTTTTTCAATTAGAAAAGTTTCCTATTGAAACAGCTGTAGTTTTGTGGACTATAGGGAAGATCAGGTTTCATCTTGGTGACAGCTTTTGTGGACTTTTGGTTAATCAACTAAAAAACCAGAACCTATGTAATACCAAACAGTCACCTCTGCAAGCGAGCTCAAATCTTAGTTGTTGGTGCAGAAGAGCTTTTTTTTGTCTCCAAACTCCCTGTCAGGAGGTATTCCAATATTATGAGATCTTTACAATTCACTGTTTTAGCAATCTATGCCATGTGCAGTGGAGAGTACGGCGAGAGAGTTTACACAGCACTGTTGCTTTTGCTTACCCAACATTATTAATTCTCCACTTCTACAAGCACTGAATTTCCCACTGTTCTAATTAATTCCTTTCCACGTGTGTGAATAAATAGATTTTAGACAGTGAAGGAATACAAATAAGACTGATGCCACTAACAGCCAGCATGATGAGATACCAAGATTAGCCTCAGCCTTTTCCTGATTAATTTGCTTGATCAACTTTTTATTCTTACTCAGATTATTGTTCACTGCTCATCAAATGGGAAAGAAAGCAATCATTCCATTGCAGAGGCAGCGTGAGGGGATGGAGGGCAAGAACCTATAATTTGTGTATTAAAGTAATCATAATAAGGGTAGATGTAGATTAGATCTCAGGAAGAAATTTTTCACTCTGAGGGTGGGGAGGCACTGGCATAGGTTGCCCAGGGAAGCTGTGGATGCCCCACCGCTGGCAGTGTTCAAGGCCAGGCTGGATGAGGCTTTGAGCAACCTGGTCTAGTGGGAGGTGCCCTTGCCCATGGCAGGGGGGTTGGAACTAGATTATCTTTAAGGTTCCTTCCAACCTAAACCATTCTATGATGATATCACTGAATCTTTCTCGGAAGTCCTGTAGGACTAAGATAATGGACACAACAAAAATGCAAAAATGGCATAAATTCAGCTATATTTTACAGTTAATATAAGTTCATTATAAAAGTGATTATCAGGTTTAACTACTTGATTGCTGGCATCTAACGAGGGGAACACAGTTATCAAAGTAAAAGAACTTTTGGAAGGCAGAAACCAAGCTGGTATTTGTCCACCCATGGCAGTCATATGAAAACAAAGGTAGCAAAGATATCTGTGGACTTGCACTATTTTTAGAGCTTAAGCTAGTTGCCAGAAGTTTTTACCACAGTGTTAGTTACTTTTGATTTAGTTTTCGCTGCAACATCCTGTGCTACATTCTCCAAGAATGGAGGGTGGTGTTACCCATAGCATTTTTTTGCATGTGACTTAGCCACATGCTTATAGCCACAGGCACACTCAGACAGTGCAAAAATGAAAATGATTTTGGGAAATTAGTCCAAGTGGTGCCAATAAATTTGAGATCTCTAAGGTTGAGGGTGTGTAAGCAGGCACGCAGGCTAAGATCCACATTCTCGGGGATGCACACAGAGAAAACAATATTTGTATGTTCAGTCTTATTTGGCAGAAAATGGAATACAAGAACGTGAATGTACAAACATCTATTCTTTATAGGGGTCCTTAAAAATAGTTGCTGTTAAAATGATAGTTCTACTAGGAACAAAGAATTATATCTCTTGTTAGTATTTTGCTAATTTATCAGCTCTCAATTTCATCAAATAAGGGTTGTATCCCCAGTAATTTCTCTGACAGGGTCCCCCAGAATCTGGAAGACCGTCCAATTAGAATTTGAAGAAGCTTACAGCAAAGACAGCTAACTAAAGATAGCAGCCTCTGAGAGCATCAGGAAAAGACAAAGAAAGAGTGTGAGAGGGTGAACGTGTGAGAAGGCGAACACTTCGTTTTCTCATATGAGTAAAGTGAAGGGAATTATACCTGTCTTAATTTTTGCAGTGAGTGGAATCAAAGTCTCTGGTCTCAGGTTTGGACCTGCTTGCTTTCATTCCTTTTTTTTCCTTTTTCTCTTTTCTTCTATTTCTCTCCCTTTTTTGCTAAAGGCTAACCTCATATTTATATTAAAAACCTGACATTGATTCTAATGGAGTGTTTTTAGATTTACTTGTGTTAACAAAAAGTGGCTCAGTGCTCTGCTGCAGAAGGAGGGAGGTGTAATAAGAGAATGAGATCTTCCTCTGCATTTTTCTGTTGACTGCCTAAACTCTCTAGACAGTCACTTTAAGTGTACTGAGAAGTTCCGATTTGGGCCCAGACATTTAAAATGTCAATCAGATCGTGCCTAACTTAATCATCTCATTAGCAGGATTGTACTTCATCCCGTGTGTATTCTGGGCCAATAGAAGAACTCTTGTAGGAAAGGAATTGGTGAGTTTTGATCAATCCATTATTTAATATTATGAAATGCAGACACTGTCTCATTTAAAGGAAGGCATAGCAAATGTCTGAGTTTTTCTTGGAACAGAGGTCAGTGAAATTTAGTTATGATTAAAGTAATCATCCAGAATTCACAAAACATAAGAGCCTTAATGCAGCTGAATGATGTCTAATCAAAGGCCCAAATAGTTCAGGTCTCTGTCTCTGGCAAAGGCAGTTTGCAGAAAAAAACCTCCAAGGAACAGGATCTATGTGCAAAGTGATTCACCAGGATTTCCTAGACCATGGAGTGTACCTGGACCATTTTATTTAATAGCCATTTGATCAATCTGTGCTCCCTGAATTTATTTGATTTTCGTAGGAGCCTGAGAGCAGATGAAAGGCTTTGGGATTTTCTAAACTGCAGATAGCTCTGGTTCTAAACATTAAAGAAACAAGAACTGTGAGCAGGGGCATAATGTACTCTTATTAATTATGGCTTGGTATTTCGTGGTTGAATTGGTTGAGAACTCTGATTAAAGTTTTATCTGTTGTTGGGGTTTTTGAAATGGCTCTGTCCTATGTAGATGATATGGTGTCTAGCGAAAGCTGAGCTTAGCCTTTCCCTCAGTGAGACCACTAACTGGATCTCTTGTCTCTAATCAGCCTTGTGCTTTCACAAAAGATGAATGTACTTAATAAGCTTTTGGACCTCTATCTCTCTGTCAAATTTGGCAAAACTGTGCAAAAAGCTGGTAGACCTCATGCAGTATGCCTGAAAAAGACTAAAGACATTCGCACAGAATATGATAGTATGATTGCATGAGCTTTGTTTCTTAAAAATCTTAAAAATGTCTGGAATGTACAAAGCATGCAAATAGTGTGGTCAAAACTCAATTTGGAGTGTTAAATGAATGGACCCTTATTTATCCTTGAAATTAAAGCTGTTGTGGTAAATACTGACATTTTTCTCCTTCTTAGAAAGTAATTATTGGAGATAAAAAGGGGGGAAAAAATCTCTTTCCAAAATTAGGTCCCCTCAAAATAGAGAAAAATAAAGGAATCGAAGGATTTTATTTATGAATGATTTATACATTGTTTATAAGACACTGGAAGCCATCAGTGCCTACATCTCTCATGCATGACAATATTTACCTTCCCTATAGTGTTTGTGGCATTCAGAACTCAGTGTGGCATACTGTAAATATCACAGTAACTGTAAGTACTGTGTGTGGTAAATGTCCAGATTTTAATTGCGCCTACTAAGCCATAGGCTTCTTATTGCTGATTTGGAAGAAGCATGCAATGAGCACCTCCCCAGGAAGTTACGTGATGAAGGGATTTGTCAACATAGTTTACCTGATGCTACTCTATGGGTGAAGTTGTTAGTATGTAGCTTTAGGATCTAAAAAACAGACATGAGAAAAGCAAAAAGAAGAGGAGAAACGTGTTTCTGTGATAATGTCCCTCCCACATACACAGTAATTTAATATCACCACAGCTTAATAAACTGTCAGTGACATAATGTGCTTTTTGCCTAGATGCTGCCTAACCTTTGAAGGATAAAAATAAAGAGACCATTGTCAAAGACTGCAGCTGGAAAAAAATAATAAAGGGATTTAACTCCTTACACTATTATCAGCTGGTGTATGACTGTTTTCTTCAACTGGGAACAGATTTTATTTCTTACTATGCAGATCTGACTCAGTCCCTCACAGTTCTGACTTTTGTGGGCATTTTTGACAAAGATTCACATACGCCAAGGTCTGCCTGAGGAACAGGCTAGTTTGTACTGGGAGAGGTAAAAGGTGTCAGTGATGTGCTAAGCACAAACTTCCATGTCAATTCTACCACTGTAGCAATTAATGACCAAGATACATCCATTACGGAGGTGTGCTTGAGGTGAAGTTGCAGCAGGTTCAATGTTACCTCCTTCCTCTGGCACCACAGATTAGAAGAGAAAATACATTTTTTTAACTGAGTCTTTTTTACAGCACTCCTTTCTGACCTTTCCTTAATTCTCCAGCACCAGGTAGCATAATGTTTTTCCTCTGGAATGATCTTGCCTGAGGCAAAGATTTGCCAAAGGGCTAAAGAGGGTTTAACCCTCTTCTCCCTCACATTAGCCTGAGATGTGTTGGCCTGTGGTCCTGTGTTAGCAGCTCATACGTGTATGTCCTTTCCTCAGCTCCTGCAAAGCAAGATAGAAACTGAAGTATCAAGCTGTGGTCCATGAATGT
Organism: Chionis minor; assembly: GCA_013398295.1. NCBI lineage: Eukaryota > Metazoa > Chordata > Aves > Charadriiformes > Chionidae > Chionis > Chionis minor. The sequence goes on from VZSF01005378.1 coordinate 54,127, forward strand.
TTTTATGTTGTGTTGTTCCTTGCTGTGACATAGCACAGGGAGAAAGAGCTGGGTCTTCTCCCTCAGGGGTGTTTCTCTCCCTACCTATACCTTCCAATTCTCTAACTAGCGAGCTGAAGGATAGTTCTGGATGTAAAAAAAACGGACCTGAGCCTTAGCAAAAAGTTGCCTTGGAAAGCAAATTTGCAACTCAGCTGCTGAAAAAATTTCCCTGTAAGCTCTCAACCCCTGTCAGTGGCTTTTATGTGTTCATCCCAGGGGCAAGATTGCGCCGCAGGCATTTTATGTTCTTCTGTTGCATTATGTGAATTGCAGTAATGCTTTGCTGTTATTTCTTTGGCTTGCTGGATTTTGGAAAGTGTTTGGAGATAGGCCTTAAACTTTTTGTTGTTACTGAATGGGGGCCTAAAGTGATGTTCAATGGATCTATTGCCAGACTGTTTGCTGTCAATGGGAATGGACTTGGGGACCTATTCAGTTCCATCCAATCCCACGTTCCTGTGCACCCGAGCACTGTGTCCTCTGAATGACATAAAGATACAGCAAAGTTATTCTTCTCTAGGCAAGCAGAGATTTTCCAGCTTTGTTAGGGTTTCTCGGGAGAATTAAGTCTCTTACAGGTGACTAGAGAAATATTGATTATGTTGGTCATCTTCTCACGTTCGTGTTTTAAAGAGATTTTTCATAACATTTAAATGATATTATTACTCCTTTTCCAGAACACCTAATTGCACTATACATCATCTGACTGCATGGAAAAAAATATGCTGAAATATGGAAATGGACGAGAATAAATGCTTCTGTTAGGCCCATAGCATAATATTTTGTTCTAGAAAGAAAAAAACATCTTTAATTTGTTACACCATAGGAGAAGGGGAAAAGCTGGATTCTATTAATATCCATTAGAATTCTGCCCCAGTGACTTTCAGTATGTTGCTTTGTTGTGTTAGGTGCTCATGTTCAATTATGGAAATAATGTTTAGGAAGTAGCTCTTTTTAATAAAATGCGTAGAAGTTATGAAGAAAACAGGCTGATGATCATTGTAAGGTGATGGGACAGAGGCAGAATAAACAATTTGCAAGAAAAGTCAAGGTATTATTTGGGTTGCAATTGGATTCTGGGTCACAGACAGACTGTCTGCTATACATATTGGAACAGGCATTGCAAGTACTTGCTGTTGACTGCATTAGGATCCCAGGGCCTGAGAGCATTGAATGGTTTAGCCAGATAGCTTGGATATGTCTGTCTTAACTCTGTTTGCAGACCACCAAGATATCCTACTTTTTAGAAGCTAGTAGAAACCAGAGCCACAGAATAAATCCAGGCAGTGTGCTTTATATTTTAATTAAGAATAGTTTTTGATGCTCCGCTGTGGCTGGGTGATTGTTTCAGACCGATTATTTTGCTTGTGTAAAGAACGAGAGACAGGATGTACTCTTGTGCTGCTAGCTACAAGCACCTTGAATTATCACTGTGGAAAAGCAATGTGTGTGAGGAAAAGGGCCTTCTGAGCCTTATTGAAATGAAAGGAGAAAATAGATCTTTAAAAGGCTTTCTCAGCTTGTCATGATGGGTTCCGAGCATGGCATTGAGGTACAAGGCATAGACTGTAACTGCCTCTCAGAGGCAATGTGACAAATGTTAATAATGACATCCTCTAACTTGGTAGCTGCAGAAGAGCAGGCACATAACATTCATTTTCCTTCCTGCTGAGGCACATGATATAATGTGCAGAATCCCCTGTTGCTTTCTTGGGGAATGTGACCTCTTGATGTGACAGCAAGAATGACCTAACTCCACACGAGAGTTTACGGTATCCGACATAATGAAATGGGCCATACTGGAAACATCTTCCGTCAGAGCTTGTTGAATATAAGCTGTTCCATCTGCCTGTTGAAACTCTGATGCTCTGATATTTTCATAGAGAACAGCTCGTGTGCAAGCTGCCTATCAAGAAATATTCATGGAAAATAATTGGATACACTAGTTTTGAAACATGAGTCTAAGAACTGCAGAGTAATTGTGTCAGTATTCAAGCATAAGAAGAGCTAAAATTCAATGAATAAATGATTCATCATTAATTACTGCTGTTTCATGGGCACTCAGAGTATGATAGGCACATGCAAAACTTGCCCAAAGATCATATAATAAAAAAGAATATGTTCCTGATGACTGCATGAATATTAGGTGCAGTCATCATCAGCAACATAATAGAAATATCTTATTTGTGGGAAGTTTGTTATTAGACTGTTTTTTCAAGGTAAATTGCTCAGTTCCTCTCTCAAGTCAATCATCTGTGTTGCCTCACCCCACCTATCTTGGTTTCTTCTGATGTACCTGCCTGTTCTTCCAACCTCCATCTCGAGACATTTCTGCAATTCTATGAGCAGTTCATGCCTTCAGAACAATGCAATGTAGCTGAATGTGCTTTTTTTTGATGGATTTGGCAGAAGAAACTGTTTTTGCAGAATTACGGGATACTAGGGTTGTGTATCTAACATTAAAAAACATTCATACAGTTATTTTTAAAAGATAGCATTATTGGAATATTATTTCTGTCTTTGTAGAGATTAATTTATTTACAATTTTGTGGTTGATTGAAGTATTTGTGCCATTAATAATGCTTTTGCTCTTGAGGTATCTGCATTCATGTCGAGTGTTCAAGGCCCTTTCATGATAGGGGAAGCAAGGTTACAGAACTAAAACATGGCGGATTCCAATATTTCAATGGCTTTAATGACACTGACATTTGAACAGAATGAACAGCTACATGCACTACAACTTTGTACCTCTCTGTAAGATTTAATTTTGTTGGTAGTGATTACAAAAGTCAGTGCATGCACTGATGCCATGAGTAGCAGCTGTCACACAATATCATTGGGAACAAATTTTCCTTTGACTGTAGAATATGTACTGCAACTAAAGAAAATGGGGAACTGGGAATCTGGGAAAATATAAACTGTGATGAATTTGGACCCTCTTTGGCTGCCAAAGGAATAGTGCACCTGTTGGTATCTGGTGACAGAAATGCACAAATTTTAATTCAAACCGAAATTGCTTCCTGGATGTGCTATATACGGCTGATTTATAGCTTTATAATCTATTATGCCAGTCCCTAGAAAATGTCAGTAAAGAAGCAGAACTGGTTGTGCTCTGGACTATGGTGAAAATAATTGGGTTTTTTCTACATTCCAAATCCTAATCTTTCACTTCAATTATGTGATTTAGATATAAAGAAGAAATGGAGGCACTGTATAAAATCTTTGTTGAGACAGCTAAACTGAACTGTAGAAAACACTATGGGAGATGTCATGGTTAAAGAACTACAAGTCTTTGTGGGAGTGAATTTTAAGAGGTATAAAGGACTGTTGGATTGTATAAAACTGAGGTCGTATCTGCCACTGCAGAAATCAGTAAAGATGCCCATCTGTCTGGCCCACTGGGATCACCATCCAGCACAGTGATAGCCCAAAGGCTTATCTGAGCCTCGGTAAAGTCACGTATGTTTTGATCTTATATGTGGAGGGAAACCTCGCTCTGGAATCTGAACACATGGAAATTTGAGATAGTTAACATTAAGATACTGATTTTTCAACACTGACTTTATTTAAAACCATCACAGTTGTCTATAATTATACCCGAAATTCTGAAGTGCTGGTAACGGATGTCTTTAGGGAATGTTATGTCATAAAAGTAATAGTAAGTCCTACAAAAAGTGATCCTTAAGTTCTCCCTTCTCAACCTGCTGGTCCTTGTGGTGAGTTGACCCTGTCTGGATGCCAGGTGTCCACCAAGCTGCTCTATCACTACCCTCCTCAGCTGGAGAGGGGGAGAAAATATAATGGAAAGCTCGTGAGTTAAAATAAGGACAGGGAGATAACTCAGCAATTATCGTCATGGGCAAAACAAACTCAACTTGGGAAAAATTAATTTAATTTATTACCAATCAAATCAGACTAAGATAATGAGAAATAAACTAAAATCTTAAAAAACAGTTTCCCCCCACCCCTCCCTTCTTCCCAGGTTTAACTTTACTCCCAATTTTCTCTACTTCCTTCTCCCTCATCAGTACTAAGGGATGGGGAATGGTGGTTGCAGTCAGTTCATCACATGTTGCCTCTGCAGCTCCTTCGTTCTCAGGGGAAGGACTCCTCACGCTNAAATATAATGGAAAGCTCGTGAGTTAAAATAAGGACAGGGAGATAACTCAGCAATTATCGTCATGGGCAAAACAAACTCAACTTGGGAAAAATTAATTTAATTTATTACCAATCAAATCAGACTAAGATAATGAGAAATAAACCAAAATCTTAAAAAACAGTTTCCCCCCACCCCTCCCTTCTTCCCAGGTTTAACTTTACTCCCAATTTTCTCTACTTCCTTCTCCCTCATCAGTACTAAGGGATGGGGAATGGTGGTTGCAGTCAGTTCATCACATGTTGCCTCTGCAGCTCCTTCGTTCTCAGGGGAAGGACTCCTCACGCTCTTCCCCTGTTCCAGTGTGGGGTCCTTTCCACAGAGAACATTCTTCCACAATCTTCTCCAGCATGAGTCCTTCACACAGGCTGCAGTTCTTCATGAACTACCCCCGTGTGGGTCCTTTCCATGGGATGCAGTCCTTCAGGAACAGACTGTTCAAGTGTGGATCCCCTATGGGGTCGCACGTCCTGCCAGCAAACCTGCTCCAGCATGGGCTCCTCTCTCCACATATCCTGCCAGGAGTCTGCTCCAGTGTGAGCTCTCCGCGGGGTCACAGCTTCCTTCATCCTAGAAGGATGAGTCATCCACCTACTGTAGGGTGGGGTTCTCCTTGGGCTGCAGGTAGGTATCTGCTCCATCATTATCCTCCATGGGCTGCAGGGGGAACAGTCTGTTCCACCATGGTCTTCACCACGGGCTGCAGGGGAATCTCTGCTCTGGTGCCTGGAGCACCTCCTCACCCTCCTTCTTCAGCGACCTGTCTGCAGAGTAGTTGTTCTCACATATTCTCACTCTATCTGGCTTCAATTGCTCTTGCCCAGCAATTTTCCCCCTCTTATTAAATACGTTATTACAGAGGCACTACCACCCTCACTGAGGGCCTTGGCCTTGGCCAGTGGCAGGTCCGTCTTGGAGACATCTGGCGTTGAGACTATGGGACATAGGAAAAGCTTCTAGTAGCTTCTCACAGAAGCCACCCCAGTAACCCCCCTGCTGCTAAAACCTTGCCACACAAACCCAATACTCTCCATCTACTAAATTTGAAGAGTACCTTTTAGCAAAGCAGAATCAGTATGTAGTCCTCTTTCTTGAATAACTGGGAGATCCCACTGATCTATTACTTGCATAAATCAGAAGAGTTAGAAGGGTAATAATATGTAACTTTGTACCTTCTTTCTGTATTCAGAAAATAATCTTTTGATCATTAATGGTCTGTGGGTATTAAATGGACTTTCCCAGCACCCACCCTACCCCCATTTTTTTTTTAAATTCCTTCTGGATTACTGGGCACCTGGTTGGTCTGATAGTATTAAGACTATGGAGGCAATTAATCTGAATCCTTCTGAGTAAGACGCGGAGAAGACACTTGACCATCTTGACTTTGCATCTCTATCTCTTCTCTTGGATCATAACAGAATGAAGCTGTCAGCCCTTGGGTCTGCTCAGAATATTTATATTCTCACTGGTTATGCTGGAGAATAGCAAGGCAAAAAGATGCAAAACCCTGTGTGTAAGAAATAGCAGTCTTTCTGATATTTGCAGTTGTATGAGGCTTTTAGAAACTGCAACTAATCACAGATAAATTGTGTCTGTTATAGTTGCTTGATGTTTTCCCAGGATACGAGGCAAAACCAAGGGTTTCAGCCTGTACTTTAAATACTATAGAGTTTCTAGAATACTGAACAGATGCTCTTGCTTTGAGGTATTGAAAAAGACTATAAATCAAACCAAAACAATCTTATAGTTTTTGAAAATGGGAACTTCTAAGTGACAAAATTTAAATACTGCTGAAAGCCCTCACACTTGCAAGAAAACGCCTCAAATTCTCTCAAGCACTGACCATATGTGTGTTCTTACACTGTGTCACCTGCTGGAAGGGTAACTGTTCTTTTGACAATAGCCTTTCCAAAAAACAAATTGCTTGAAGATGCAGACCGAAATTCCCTGAAAATTGCAGAAGTGAAGTATGTACTGAAGACATCCCTAAAGACAGCGTCTTCATACAATGTCTTCATGAAAGACTAAAATAACTTTTGTCATTTCTTAAATTCAGTAGTCCTTTTTTATTTGCTTACTTTCTTAAAATATATTTGAGAATACAAGCCCCGCAATTCCCATGATATATTTTTGTGTTATATTTTTATTTCTTTTTATTATCACCAAGACTATTTTAAACAAGAGACCTATTAAGGCAGGCAGCTGGACAATGAATAAAGACTATAAAGATTGGGAATGACAAAAAAATATAGCCCTAAACCTAAGAGAATTTTTTTTTCAGTTTTTTAATACTTACTGTAGTATCTAACAAGGAGCTACAAAGATGTGGATTACTAAAGAGCGTGAAGTGACAAATTTGAGGTTCTCTAAGCATAAGGTTACCTGTCTGGTTCAAGTGGATGTTTTACCATTTGGGGTGCCTTTGGTTACATCTGGCTGTATATCCTAAGTGACAGAAGAAAGCTTAACACAGATGGCGCTTTTAAATTTCCTGAAGCAAGAACAATTGATGACCTGTTTTAAAATTATCCTGTCTTCAAAAAGGGACTTTTAAATATTTCTGAAGTATTGTAATTTATTATCTGTTTCATGAAAATATGTAGTGTTACCTCCCTTCTAGAAAGTTTTAAAACTCTTTTATTCTACATTGCTAGAATGCAGACACTTCAGGAGTGGAACCTGCCACAATTTTATAATTCACAACACCTAAAGCAAGGACTTAGGAGGAAAAGATAACATATTCTCTTGGGATGGAAAAGAAAATTCCTGAAGCAATAGGAGAGGAGCTGCAGCAAGATTTGGCCAAATTACTTGTTAAATAAAGCAGCTAATACTGTCGCTTTCTAGCATATATCAAAAGCGTTGTATAAAAGAGCTGCCTGTTGGAAGAGAATATACAGTGATATTTCTGAGGTTTAGAAAGATCTTTAACAAAAGGAAAAGCATAAGAGGGAACTTTGATTGCTAAAGGTCTAAGGTAACTGAGCATCCTGACCTTTTAGGTACATGACTACTGCAATTACTACAATTTTCATGGCAGTGAACTGGCAGCAGAGTTACAGGTCTATCAAAAGCTGAGAAAGCAAAGAAGGACAAAATATTTTTGTGTTCTTTAATATTCGGGTGTTTCATTCATGGCACAGATTTTATTTCACTTTCACTGTGTTAATAGTACTATAAAACTTTTTTATTGCCAAAGAAAAGACAAAGGAGAAGAAACTGCAGAAGAGAAATGACAGATATGTTGCTGTGGATATTGGGAATGTCTGTGTCAGTTAGAGGTATTTTTTCCCACACAGTAACAGGAAAACACATCTTAGATAACATGTGTAGTGCACAGACCTGTTTCCCAAGGGACATATTTTGTCACCAGATACCTGGCTTGTTACAATGGTGTATGCTGTTCCCATGGTCATCCTAAAGTTTAGACAGGAGTAATAGACCAGGACCTAGCTGTGTGCTAGGAGGGTATTAGAGGAAAGGTCTGTTGCATATCTTCCCGAAGCAGGACCAATACCTGTAAGTGCCAGAACTTTTCTTGCCCGTAGATAAGAATCCTTGTTGTGCAGTAGAGAGAAACCCACCGTCTCAGCCCGCTGAGCGCTCTGTTCACTGCTGGTACCAGCCTGCTCCAGACATGCTGGAGCATCAGTAGAAACCACTGTTTTCACTTGGCAGCCTGTGTATTTATTCTCATGGGCCATCTCGTCTTGTTATTCTCACTGCCCCTCCCTTCCTTCCTCTTGCTCTTTCCCTTCCCTCGTTGTCCTCCTTCCCTATTCTTTAACTTTCTCCTCCTAACTTTTCTCTTTCCTCCTGACCAGCATACCAAAGACTGCTGTTATGCCAGGAGCTCTTTTGTATGCTGTACGCATTCTTCGTGGGTTTTGTTTTGATCTTTTTTTGAATCAAAGGTTGACAGGGCAAATAGTGTGTCCAAAGTTTATGGTAAAATGGTACAGCCCTGTAGAGGTTACCAAAATGTAAATAATCACATGAATAATTATTCCTCTATTCCTTGTTGTCTAAAGGTCAGAAAGCTGTGATTCATTGTGAATGCACAAGACATCTGTCTGGATGCTGATATTGTTGGTGTACAAGGTATTCTAAATGCCACAGCCACAAATTAAATAAGAGCTATAATAAGAAACCATATGAAAACAGGGTGACAGTAACACAGTTATTGTGTTAGTCTTTGTTGTCTCATTGGTGTCCATATCAGAAGAATGTAGTGTCAGAAATTAAGCTCATTACATATACTGTGGGAAACTTTATCTCAAGCATTTCCAGGTATAAGTCCATGTTTGCGGCATGTGCGGTGGAACAGGCAGGCTTACACGATGCCCTACTTTAAGGGTTCAAACACCATGTATTTGTGATGGCGTTAGTTATTATAAGCTGCCTCACAGACAGCATGGAAAGACAAAGGCAGCTTCAGAAGCCAATTTATTTGACTTATCTTAAATATTTGCAATGGGATGAGATGAGCAGCACTCTGGTAGGGCCGGGTTCTCCCCAGTGATGACAGGCACAGCCTAAATGGCTATCTTGATTCTATTATCTAACTTTAGACACTGAAATTTAGGTGATACTGCTGTCATTTTTGATTACCTGATTTATATGCACTTTTTGGAGAACAGACAAAATATTCAAGCCTACGGCTAGTGGAACATTCTGACAGTTTGTTTTTTCTCCCTATACGGTCTTGCTCCATGCAAACTGCTTCACAGCACAATGAAAATAAGGGCAATGAGGTCTACATGGAACAATCAACTGAGTGCCTTTTGGCGCTAACAGATGTTCAGTAGTGACTCTGATTTTGATTTGTTTAGGATGCACTCCCCTGCTTTCTACAGCTGTCTGCCCAACCCCACTGCTATATAACAAAGTACCTATAATAAGGGGAGAAAAAAGGATTTTGTTTCTGGGTCTCAGTCACCCCTAGGGCACAATCATGCCATATTGATAAACTTCTCATAAATATGCATTGTACTTATGGACATGTGTACTTTTTATCTCTGTATTGGCGTAACCATAGAACAAACACATGTTACCTGGCAGAGAAGCAGGGTGGTCTAGTGCACTGGTCTCCAAACTGGGATTGGCACACCTCAGTGGGTGTTCAAGACAATTCACTGGGGTGCAGGAAGAAAAGGTTTTTTTGTAGTATTAATAAAATAAAAAAACCCCAACCCACTAGTATTTATTTCATCTGTCACCATAAATAAATATATTTTGGGGTGTGGCCTTGAAATTTTTTATTGAGTGATAGGGGTGCATGATCAAAACCGTTGGAGACCACAAGTGTAGTGGATATGATAATATTTAAACTTTGACAGCAAGATTTGCTAGAGGACATTTGTCAGAGCCTTTCATTTTGTTTTTGATCGTTTCATGAAACTAAAGGGTTTTGCTCTGCTGATCTCACCTGATACAGAAATTGGCTTCTGTTCATTCAAGGTAAACACTAGCTTGAGCGATGTATTCTCAAGGCCATAGACCTGTCACCATTTAATGGAAAACACAATATGGCCTCTAATGGAGTCGAGAGAGAGCAGAAGGTAGGCATGTTAAAGTAGAGATTTTAAAATATATTTTAAAAGCATAAAACATGAAGAAACAGATCTTGCTAAGGAGCCTCTGTTAATGAAGTTTTAAAAGTAACAACATAGTCGTCTTATTGGCAGTGTTGCCTGTGGGACAGACAAAATTGATTGGGAGGCTACCCATGCCTCCATTATTTCGGACAAGCAGATGGGCTTGGATCCAAGTGTGTTTTGCCAATGGATTTTATCCTCTTCTTAACAAAGCAAAACCACATACCTATAATGCTTTGTGGATTTCAGCTGTATAAAACCTGATATTTCACAATTTTTTACCAGATTATGACCTGTTGTAAATTATCTCTAGTTTCAAGTTTGGGGACTAGATCTGGTCACGCTGGAATCAAAGAGTTTAGTAAAGGCCCATAGGAAGTGTTGTGTGTAGTTCTGATCAAGTTTTAGATGATGTCAAGAGAGAACAATGAAGCATCTTAGAGAATGAAAAGGAACAACACAGTGGTGGTGTAAAGTGTGGTAGGTTGACACTGAACTATTTGTCAGTCTACCTGTGTAGGAGGAATTGCCCTGCTTAGCCAGCAGCAGAGCCCATAAGTCCCAGTTTCCCACTGGAATAACAGTCAAGACCATGTTACATAAATTTCCTCTCTTCTAGTGTAGGAAGAGGCTGCACTTTTAGTAACAAGGACATTGTACCTTCATACCATATTTCCAATCTAGTCATAAAATTTTTAAAGCATTTTGGGATCTTTGAATGTAGTTTGCAGGGCTGATCTTCAGTTCTTCCGAGCACCCGAACTTTCAAATTAAGTCTTTGGGAGTGGTAGAACTAAGCATGTCTGAAAATCAGTTCCCAGAGGTCCTTTATGTGTCAGCCATTGGCTTTCTTTTTTTTCTTTTTTTCTTTTTTTCTTTTTTTCTTTTTTTCCTTTGGAGTTCCTTTTTTGAAATCTAGTTATAACAGGACTGCTTTTCTGGTGCAGAGCTGTGACTCTTTCATCAATAGTCAACTATTTAAATCTTCAAGATATTGATGTGACCCAGTAGCCATTTTCCCAGAATGATGGACGTTATTCTTGGGCTATGCTTAGAAACCGAAAGCATCTGCTAACCTTTCCTAAGGTTACTGCTGAAAATCTCCCAGCTCTGCCTTCAGATCTGTCCAAGTTTCTCAATTGTGCTTTTCAAGACTTGAATGATGATATTCCTCTGGGAGAGTTGCAAGCTCTCCAGCAAGTATCTCCGTGTTCATAATTTCATCATTTAGATGTCACTTTGGATAAAGGCACATGAAGAAATTATGAGGGGACATAAATTCCACGCCCCATTTATAATACTGCAGTAACAGGCTGGACACATGCTGCTGCCCTAAATGTGATGTAACATGTTTCTGAATCATGTATGTGAGTACCTGTTGCAGAGCAGTGGCAAATATTCTTTACATTAACATAATTGTAATTGTCTGTGTCCCGGTTCCATAGATAAACAATTGACATGTACAGTCCAAGCCTGAACTTTTCCTATGAGGTTGTTTGTTCACACTGCTCTGACTCCTTTGGTTTCAAAGTCATGATGGCTTGGTTTGCATTCTAATGTTTGTCTGGTGCAGTTATCATCTTGAAGTGAGAAACAGTTGTGCTCCTGCTTCTGTACTAGAAAGCACTGATAGCGTAAGTGAGAGAATCTGTATCATAGATAACACCAAAAAAAAGGGGAACACAGACTGTGAGGTAGAAATAATCTTAAAAATGCATAAAATACATATTAAGACAAGGAGTAGCAAATGCTATTGCTTTTCTGAATTCTGTTGTATTTAGGACACACACTTGCTTGAAATGTTTATGGCTTTAGTTTGCAAGTGTGCTCAGGAATCTCACATCACGTTAAGTCAATCTGGGTATGAGGTGTACTGCTTGTAAAGAAGAGAGGGAAGATAAAGTTAGTGTCATCTGGGAGGGGAAGTGCATTGTAACCTGCCAGTTTTGTTCTCCCAGTCTGTTCTGAGCCACTTCTGAATCATCCAAAACCAAGGAAGGTCTTCGTGCTTACATTCTTAAAACCTCCATCAGTCAATCAAACTGCTTGTTTTCTTGGGTTGTTTCATAAGACTACAATCTTGTCTTTTTGCATCTTAATACCATGAGATAGTTTTAGTTCTCTTTTAATAATGCCCAAAGGTTTCAGTCAAGTTTGGGATCCTCACATATTACTTTCTCTATCGGTGAACAGAGATTGTCCCTGCCCCAAGACTTCATAGTAAATGTAAACAGAGTGTGAATTATTATAAATCATGTCTGGACTGGAGGAAAGTAAATGATGCTAATGAAAATAGAGAACTATAAACTACTCTCTGTGCATTTCAGTTGTTTCACTTTAGTTAATATATAGCCTTGTAATCCTTTCTACTGAGCAGATTGGCACTGATAATAAACAGATTATTTCACAGGGGTTGTAACAGAAGTGTATATTGACAAGGTCCTCCAAAGAGAAGAGGCAGAAAGTCTGATGGATTTTTCAGAGATACTATCTTGTCTTGTGGAGAAAGAAAAAATATAATAAAAAGTTGACTGAAACATTTCGTCTTAGAGGGGGCTTTTCAAAATGAACAGCTGAGTTTAAATAACTTGCTGGAGTTGAGACACTGTCATTAAAAAATATTCAGTACCCTTTTTTCAGAAGATACAGACTTCCACTGTCTCCTTTTGACTAGAACCTGACTGGTAAAAATGATGGCATATTCTGCATGTGCTACTGAAGCCTCAGGATTACTTGAATCACAACATGGGCCTTGCAATGGAAATTTGCAGAGAAATTCTAGTTCAGATAGGCTTTGTGCTGCATTCTAAGACAAAATTTGACATATGACATATAGTTTTCTATAGAAAATGTTAAGCGTTTATTACTAAAAAGTAATTTCATCTCATCAAGTTCAGCAAGTAAATAGCAAGTAAATAAAGGAGAAAGAATTATCCTGTTTGTTCAAATTGCATTAGCTGAGAATTTACAAAAGTAAGATTTGAAACGAAATAAAATTGTTGTGCTGTAGATCTTTGTCAGGGTATTACATTGGTTAATATTATTACCACATCAAGAAATGTCTCCAAAAATCCACTGGAAAATCTGTTTTTTAGACTATGTTTATTGTGTGGCTTTTTTCTTATTTTATAATAATGTACATCTCCAAAATGTGAGGTTTTCATAGCCCCAAAAAAAATGAATACTGAAAACCTGTTTTGCAACAGTAAAAAGGTGACTCTGATTATACATTGCAATTACATTTGGTCTTCATAGAAATGAATATGCAAAGGCTAAAATGTTCTGTATTTACTGATGTTAAATAAGATTCTGTATAACTTCTGAATTTCTAAGTAGGAGGGTGGCAGAGATGAAGGGACTGTTAATCCTCAGCGGTTGTTCCTCTTATTCCCGGCTGTTGCTTCAGAAATCTGTGAGTCTCTGGTGTGGCTTTCTTAACTTCTTGCTAACTTAGTGCTGTGCCTGACATGACCTGGTGAGAAGGACAATGTCAGAGTGCATGGTCAGTGTGGGCTGAACTCCTCCATTCACACCGAGCCTGAGCTCATCTTCATGAGTGAATTACTGGAACAATCCCAATGGTTTTTTTTGAAATGCATAAAGATGTCATTGGCTGCAAGTGGTTTTGCAACCCTGCTCTACCCTTTTGAATAATGATCTTCTGTTCCTTACTAAAGAAAATCATCTTTATTTTTCCAGGAAAGAATGAAAAAAATGCAGTAATTATGTATTTATAATGTGGTTTTTTTCACATAAAACCACTGAGATAGTGTTTCACAGAACTGTACTGGCAGGTTCCTAGAGAAGATTTAAAGAATGGGCAGGAAGGAAGATTGATTATATCTGGGGAAAAATAATCCCAAACACCTTCAACAGGAAGAAGATTGATGGAAATCAATAATGTTGAAAAACAGACCTATGGGCAATAATAGACAATTAGATATAAGTTTGTTGTGAAATATGGCAGCAAAAAGTCAAAGCAGTTTAGAACTGCAGCATATTTAGAGGCATCAGAGCTAGAACAGAAGGTGATAATGCCCCTTTCTGAGACCTGCTAACACTATAACTAGAAAAAATGCTACAGTGTTGGGCACTTCAGAATTAGAAAGATGCTAAAAAAAATCAGGAAAGGGACATGGACAGCAACCGCTGTGGTAAAGAACCTGAAACTATTGCCTTGGGAAGGAAGAGTAAAGAGTGAGAATTATTTTTGATTAACGTAACTTGAAAAATGGGAATGTTTTTTATTTTTGATGGTAGCTGTTCTTGTTGTTGTTTTTGTTATACTGCCCAGACAGCATAGCTTTATAGATACTGAAAAAATTGCTGACATAACAAAACTTTTGTTTTGATAATAAGATGCATATGGTATTACTACCTTAACAGAATTACATTTGTATATGGCATTCTTATTTGTTATGTTACCATTTTATATTTTGTGCAATGGTTTTATATTATGAGAAAAAGGACAGTATTCAGGCTGATGGAAAGGCACTTGGTGATCTATAGGTACTTTTGGGGAGGTCATTTTGCCTCCAGCGGCAGCTCCCAAAAAGCATGGGTGTCCTGTTGCTCCCATGCCACACCTGCCAGGGCAGAGTCAGTACCTCAGGTGCTTCTGGGCCCACAGGAGACTAGGCATTTCCAGGACCCAAACCAGCTCTGGATGTCCATGTTTGGATGACTAAATTCTATGTAAAGCATTTAAACAAAATAATTTCAATTTCTTCATATTGTTTTCTTTCTTAATTTCTGTTCTTGAAGAAGATGGCACAACCTCCCTCTCTGAAGAACAGAAATTGGGGTTTTTTCTGATAGAAATCCAATAAAATCATATGAACATACAAAAAAGTAAGAAAGGTAAAGAATGAAATATAGAGTCAAAGGACATTAGCTAGGATGTCTAAGAATCCAGAAAGATCTTGATGACTGCTAGGACAGCTTTTGAGATCACCTAACTTCTTAGAGTACCAACCTGTATGTTAGCTGCTCAGCTGTCACGTGGAAGAAATACTGGAATTAAGTGACTGTTTTATGTTTCACTTGATACTCTCATGATCAGTTCAGAGCATGCCAGGCAAAGCAGACTTTGAAGGTGGACTTAGTACTGTTTTAAGGTGGCCAGGAGATCCTTATGTAGACCTGAGGCAGGAATGTGCTGAGCACACACAAATGTATAATTGTAGATATGAAAGGAGTTTTGGGTTCTCTAGAGTGTGTCTACACACTTTAGGACTTCATGTATAAATTCACAAGTGTTTTTCTTGGTTTGTTCTTGAGGCTCTTAAGTGCCTAAAATCTCTATGTTTCAAACTAAGATGATGTGACATAGTCTGGATAGTGCTCTAAGTGACATAAAACATGAAGCTAGCCACTTCATCTACACTTGCCCTTGCCTTTTCACCTGTGATAAATCCGGAATATTGCTCACTGATGCTTCAACAAGCATGTCTGGATGTCTGGAAGTGGCCATCCGCGTGGTATTAGTATACCAACAATAGCCTAAATTGTTGGAGATGAGTCTGTAACTAAGTTTGGACCTTAGTGATACAGACATGAATCAAAACAAGGATTTTGTGTGTGTGGAGACCAGATGACATACTTGTTTGAAACACAGCCATTTGGAGTTATTGTTAAACAGCATATTTGTCATATTTAGATACCTCTTTCCTTTCCTCCTTTACCCCCACTCCACATGCCAGGTGAGATTGCCAATTGAAGAACATCAGTATTATGGAAAAGTCCTCCAAAAAAGCTGATGTCAAAGAGGAAAAAATGTGTTCTAAGAAAGGAATGAACCACTGAGGAACAAATTGTTCTCTCTGTCTTTCTGTATGCATCTTATGTGCACTGAAATTCCCTATGTGAGTGTACCCCTGAATGTTTGGTCCTCCTTTCTTTAGAGGCAATTAAGGTTGAAACTGATTTTTTTTTTTGAGGGCCTAAAGTAAAGATAGTAAATGAACATTGGCAGCATAAAAACTTGTTTTCTTTGAATTCTGAGGCAAAATAATTATAATAGAAAATAATTGGATTAAATAGCAATCTGAACTGTGCACTTCAGACCAAAGGAGTGATATCTGTTAAATATCTTTAACAGAACATTATTTCTCCAGCCCAATAAATCTTTCCATGGATGAGGACTGAGGAAGGGCTATAAAAGGTGATGAAAATTGAAATGTCTTTACAGATTTTGCAACATGAAAGGCTATTAATGCAAGGAAGAAATATTTAAATTGATTTAAAAACAACAACAAAAGCATCAAGATATATGATAAACTGTGTCAAGGTGCACAACTAAAATGTAAAAGCAATGTGTATTGTACCAAAATGCAGTTACTTTATAAAATGAAGTTTTCATATACACAAGTGGAAAAGCACATTTTGTTAAGTTTTTATGCTTTTTAGTGTGCATCATGAGCTTTTTATGTAATCAATATATATCAGTCTGCATAATATCAAAGGATGAATATTTTTTATTCATTATTATATTTTTGTTTACTTTCAGTTACAGTCTTTTCGTATTACTTTATATAACTAGACCAGACTTTAAAGATCCTCAATGCAATATACAATTAGTTAAGGTGCTGGTGGATCACTCAATATCATCAGCTCCCATCGATCTCTTTTCAGCTTCAAGGACTGTAAGATGTTATACATCCCCAATCAGAATTGCTCTGATGAGCAAGGCTAGGAGCCCGCTGAGCAAGTATTTTTGGAATTTTCAACCTCCCTTTCAATCCTCCTCTGAAGAAGGAAAAAAAAAAGTGTATTAGGTTAACAAATGCTCCATTTCTATGTCTCTCATACTTTGTGTTGTTGAATAAATACTCTTGTATGGCAGGCATGTTTGTAGGACCTATAGAAATACAATAACCTCCTATATATGTATACTTGTGGCTCTTGAACAGCACTTAAGCAGCAATTGTGGTTCTACAGAATGAGTAAAACAGTATTAATGAGTTAAAACAGGAATCTGGAATGGGGAGAACTTGTCAGGCAACCTGGTTGTGTGATCTAATCTAAATCTAATTTAAGTGTTTTCACTTGATGAAATTATCAAAGTTATTTTCTGCAGTGATGACATTATTTTGATCAGGTTAATAATCTGGATATAAAAGATTTATAGGACATGACCTCAGGCCTCTAGTTGTAATTGCTGAAGCTTAATTGTGAAATTCCACAGGTATTTTACTTCTCTCTGTGTGTGCTTGTGCATATAAGCACATACACATGGTTCAGGCATTTGCAAATATTGTATGTAGATATTGCAAGAACATAGGGTAGGGTAGGGTAGGGTAGGGTAGGGTAGGGTAGGGTAGGGTAGGATAGAATAGAATAGAATAGAATAGAATAGAATAGAATAGAATAGAATAGAATAGAATAAACTATTTCTGTTGGAAGGGACCTACAACGATCATCTAGTCCAACTGCCTGACCAGTTCAGGGCTGACCGAAAGTTAAAGCGTGTTATCAAAGGCATTGCCCAAATGCCTCTCAAATGCTGACAGGCATGGGGTATTGACCACCTGTCTATGAAGCCTGTTCCAGTATTTGACTACCTGCTCAGTAAAGAAACGTTTCTTAATGTCCAGTCTAAACCTCCCCTGATGCAGCTTTGAACCTTTCCCATGTTTCCTATCACTGGATACCAGGGAGAAACACCTCCCTCTCCACTTCCTCTCCTCAGGAACCTGTAGAGAGCAATAAGGTCACCCCTGAGCCTCCTTTTCTCCAAACTAGACAAACCCCAAAACCTTAGCTGCTCCTCACAGGACATGCCTTCCAGCCTTTTCCTCAGTTTTGTTGCCCTCCTCTGGAGGGTTATGGTTGTGCTGTATTTAATGCAGCCCAGGATGGGGTTTACCAAGGCACAATGCTGACTCATATTGAGTCTGATGTCCACCAGCACCCGCAGATCTCTTTCTGCATGGTTGGTCTCTAGCCAGTCCTTTCCCAGTTTATACTTGTGCCCAGCATTACTCTGCCCTAGGTGCAGAATCCAGCATTTTGACTTGTTAAATTTCATCTCATTAATCATAGTCCAAGGCTCCAATCTATCTTGATCCCTCTGCAAGGTGTTTTGTCCCTCAAGAGTCAACAGCACCTCCCATATTACCTCTTTGTTAATGAGAGTAATATTGAAAGTGTATTCAGTTTTGAGTCCTACATTTAAAACAAATTGTTTAAGAAAGAAAGAGTTTAAGAAAAGAAAAAGTTTAAGAGGTGGAAAGTATATCTTATGATGGGAGACACAATGAGCTTACCGAAAAGAAGGTGAAGGGGTAATTTCAACTAGTCTGTGTGTCTCTTCTCAGGAAGAGAAGATATCCTTTGTAGAAGAAAAGTTATTACAATATTCAGTAGCTAAAACTGGTGCTGGATAATATCAGGGAGAAAAATTTTGCTTACCGGTAGCATTATCTAAGATAAGAAAAGTTCAGCAAATGATGTAAGATAGTTTTCCGCTGCTGAATACTGTCAGCCAAGTCTTGAGATTTTTCTAGCTGAATGCTTTAGAGCACAATGGATGTGGTAGCTGTTGAACAAAAAGATGATCTCTGCACCTGGGAATTCAGAAACTAAGCATAAAACAAAAGAAAATAAAATTCACTAGTTCAACCTAAAGGTATGGGTTTGAATTAGAAAATTCTGGGTGATGTAAGGTATACTGTGCAGGAGATAACACCAGTAATAAGTTCTAGATTTTCTTTAAAATCAATGAACTACAGCTCAGAATAGGAACTGAATGAAAAAAAAGTAATAGAAACCTTTTCATTTCAGAAAACATCTGACACTGGCTGCTGAAAGAGGAGAGTGATCAGACACGAAAGAAAAATGTTCTGATCATGCAGGCTGTCTAAATAAAGCACACGCTTTTAAGGCTCCTTTACTGAATCCTCCTTCACTGAATACAAGCTGAGCTCTGTTGTAACAAGTGGATCATCACTTCCAGAGCTCTTCTACAATCTCTTAAACTGTGGTCATTATACACCTAGCAAAAGAAAAGTATGTCTGGCTTCTTTCTGCAGCTTCCAAAAAATAAAGAGTCCCTCTTCAGTGCTGAGGTTTTTGTTTTTCTTGACAAGTGGAAAAGCAGCAGTTTTTGAAAACTTCTGTTGGGGCTCATTTCTTTTTGTTCTCATCACTGATTTTTTTAGTCTTTTCAACAAAACCAGAGTAGAATTGTTGCTCTTAACATGTTAGTAGGTGTGGGCACTCTTTACTTCACAGGTTGGTGGTTGGAAGGCTGTCCTTTGTCTGCCTGACAGGAGATGAAAGTTGAAGTAGCCATGGAATATCAGTGTCTCACTTGTTGCCTGTTTTATAGAAAAAGTCGGAGGTCATTCACTGAACCATGTCACCTTTGAAAGTGACAGCTGTAACCATATTTTGTAGTTATGTTAGCCTTGTGGTTCTAGACCCTTTGAGGGACTTTAATGGGAGTCAGAACTCAGGTTTGATATTAATCGGAATTTTGTTTGACATAGGTGCTGAGCTGTTTAAGCCTGTCGAGGATGAGACAGCCTTAGGCATAAGCTGAAATGGGGCTCTGGGCAGCAGGGAACTAGAATACCACTAACAATGGCATCTAAAGGGTTGAATTGCCCGCAGAGGTAAGAAGGAAGTAAATGTTTTCTCCTTGCTTCCTGGTTTAGGTTTAAAATTAAATTCCACTTGAGACACCAAAATGCAAATTACATCCTGCCACTATCGTTAGAATAGGTAAAATGCTAAGAGGTATGCCATAAAGAACACACAGTGGGAATGTGATACATTACATGATCAAATAGATGTTTTTATCTTTCTCTCCAGATGTATAAAATTTAATAGGAATTAAGAAATCCATGGAAGAATCTACAAGAAGTCCTGGGAAGAGGCATATTTTAATTGATGTAGTTAAAGAATAAGCACAGCTAAGAATAAAGAGGATGTATTTGGCTTTTTCAGTGTGATGGAATTACATATGTGCAGTCATTCACAAAACCTCAGTCATGTGGAAAACATCACAGAGGTGAAAATATTGTGATTTTAAAACTCCACCACTTCTCTTGTAGTTTTACCCAGCTAGACCCCGAACATTATCAGAAGCATACGATCCCAATCATTCCATTACTTGTGTGGGCTTTATTGATCAAATGTCTATGGAAGTAAACACAGTCAGCTAGGAAGGACAATGAACTAGTTACTTGGTGTCCTAAGATGCTGATTTCTTCCTGGAATATGCTGATTAACTGTGACCCACTCCCCAGTTAACAGCAAGAGGTCAGAATGCTGTTTTCATCCAGAAGAACCTCAGTACTCTGTTGGATGGGGCCACAACATGGGGAACCTCTTCACAAGCACAGGTACAGGCTGGATAGAGAATGGATTGAGAGCAGCCCTGCTGAGAAGGACTTGAGCGTGTTGGTTGATGAGAAGCTCAGCATGAGCCGTCAATGTGTTCTTGCAGTCCAGAAAGCCAACCGCATCCTGGGCTGCCTCAAAAGAAGCGTGGCCAGCAGGTCAAGGAAGGTGATTCTCTCTCTCTAGTCTCCTCTGATGAGACCCCACCTGGAGTACTGCGTCCAGCTCTGGAGCCCTCAACATAAGAAGGACATGGACCTGTTGGAGCAGGTCCAGAGGAGGGCCATAAAGATGATCAGAGGGCTGGAGCACCTCTTCTGTGAACACAGGCTGATAGAGTTGGGGTTGTTCGGCCTGGAGAAGAGAAGACTCTGGGGAGACCTTATAGGAACCTCCCAATATTTAAAGAGGGCCCACAGGAAAGAGATAGGGAGGGACGGTTTATTAGGGAGTGTAGCAATAGGATGAGGCATAATGGTTTTAAAGTGAAAGAGGGGAGATTTAGATTAGATATCAGGAAGAAATTTTTCACTCTGAGGGTGGTGAGACACTGGAACCGGTTGCCCAGGGAAGTTGTGGAGGCCCCATCCCTGGAAGTGTTCAAGGCCAGGTTGGATGGGGCTCTGAGCAACCTGGTCTAGTGAGAGGTGTCTGTGCTCATGGCAAGGCAGTTGGAAGTGGATGATCTCTAAGGTCCCCTCCAACTCTAACCATTCTATGATTCTGTGATATCATTGTGACTTGACAAGAAATAAGTAATATAATTGCTTTCTAATGGTTTAATTTATAGTCAGGAAAATTGGAACCATGAAGAGCTGCGTTAATGTGTTGCCAGATATTAACTGTCCAGGCATGAAGTATAGCATTTGGCCACATATTGTGTTATTAGAATCCATCCTGGCTGTACTGGAATGGAGGGACAAAACACCAGAATCTGGCAAAGGAAACAACTGATCCCTGGAACAGTGGATATAGTTTGAAGGTGATGCTAAGCCAGACTCTCACTGCACTTAATATCTGTGATGGTGAGTGCAATTTGTTATCTTTTGTGACATTGTTTCCTGTATGAATGTTAGTGAGGGGAAAATCAGGTTCATTGTGCATATCCCATGGATTTCCTGTGCTACCTCCTCAAATGGAGATCTGCAGTGACATCCAGGCCATACTTACATGTACAGGTTTGGACAGTTGTGCTCCTGTTCCATCTGCGCTCTCAGACAGCTGTGTGCAAGCCAGGAGCATGTGTTATCATAGTGCTAATCCTAAAATAATAAACCAGTTACCATGGTTCAGTAGTTTTTGGACTGGAGGTGCCTTATACCCATCCAGCTCAGACCTCAAGTGAACAAGTAACAGTATCTGCTAATGTGGATATGCTTGTACAATCATACAGGATTTTGTGCAGCTTTGCATTCCCAGGATGTACATATTTGATATTTCCTTTGCTTTATTTCCATTTGTTGTAGAATTTAGGGGGCAAAGGTAGATCTGAAAAAAGAAAAGTCATTCACTGTGCTGACAGTAACTCAGTTTATTCTAAACTTTTTATTTTTATGCATTGTATTTGATGCTAAGTATGGTGCATTTTATCTCAGCAGCAGCTCTTTATCATTCTTTCTTTCTCTTACTGGAGGAGAAGGAGGAGGAGAGAGATCAATAAGCCCTTGGTTATCTTGGATTGTCAATGAGCAGCATATTTCTAACTCAAATTGTTTGAATAGATGTTCTTCTTGGAGATGGCACTTGAATATGTGCACATAAAGACTGCAGATTTTGTTTCTTTTTTCTTTTTAAAAATTGCCTGTTGGTAATGTTTCTTCAACTGAGGCTGATAGGATTGGTGATGAATAAAGAGGCAGCTTAATCAAGGCACATAACACAGCTGCTTGCTTTCTTCTTCTCTAATGTGTGGATGCAGCATAGTTTTTCTCAACCAGCTCTAAACTCTGACCTGAGAGAAATTATGGTTTTCAGCCTTGGGTCTTTTCTGATCAACAGGAGCTGTCATGAGAGCCTTGTTGATGACCTTAAAGTGGTTCTCAACATGGAAAGGAGGATATTTAAAAGGAGTAGAAGAGGAAAAATAAGCAAGCAACCAAATAACAGTACAGTATGTGAGTTAGGTTACAATCTACACACCAATTCATGAAGGTAAACAGAGTCATCCTACAAGCAGCTAGGTAGAAGAAAAGCTCTTGGATGTTAATTACTCGACCTCCCATCCCAAACAGAAGGAGGGAATGGGCAAGAGTGGTGAGATGATGCAGTGCTGTGTTGCAGGGGGTTGTGACACTTGGCTGGCGCCTGAACCAGGGCTGAGGAGGAAACAAGTTGCACCAGATGTTGGGCTAGTGCAGATTCCCCAGCATCAGCTTGAGGAACCGGAGGCACTGGGTCTCAATACATGAGCTGCAGTCTGATACCTAACAGTGGAACAGAGCTGTCACTCTAAGTCTTCAAGTAAAATGGAAATCAAGTATGGCGGGAATATTTGGAACATGTAGGTTTACTTGGCATTCTACAAGGAAAGAACCTGTGGGACACAGTAAGGGAGCTTAATGAGTTTAATCCAGAGTTAGCTAAAGGTTGTTGGTAAGCTTGAAATGCTTGATAGTATAGTGGCCAGCAAACAGTATTTGCCAAATTAGGTATTAATGTTTTGGTAAATGTCATATTTCTTAAGCAAATTAATTGACGCATAATTTTCTCAGGACTTGTTTTCAGTACAGTGTTTGTGACAGAATATGTTGTGTATTTGTCTAGATAGAGCCTACACTGGTTGACAACAACCTGCGCCTGATATACAGCAAAGCATGCCACTTGCTGACAGTGGGGGTTTCTGGTAGACCTCGAACATTTTAAAAATACAGAGCTTGCAGGAAGCAAGGCAAGGAGCAAATGAAGAGGCTATTGGCTGGCTGATCAGCTGATTCTTGAATAGTTCTGTCAGAACCAGAACAAGTTCACTCAATACTAAACTGAATAAAAATTGCTCTTATGCCTTACACTAAGCAAGAGCTAAGCAGAATTATTTCCAAATAGGTTGGAATGAACTTGAGATGGCCAAAGAAGGGTAAATCAGATGGCGAAATGTTAGGCCAGCCTTCTAAATCAACTCAGATTAAAGGGTTTTAGATCATTTAATTTAGAGAGAACAGTAAAGAGTGAGACCATCGAAACAGTTCAAGACCATGATGGGTTCAGCTGAGACTGGAAAAGTCTTCTCCTTGCGTTAAGTTTATAATAAAAGAACTGGTGGACATTCAGTGAAATGGTTTTGTAGAAAATTTAGCATAAGTACCTTTAAAAAAGGTTTGTCTTTAAATGAAATATCTAATGAGTGTAATTCATTTCAATGAGAAAATTTTGTCAAATAATTTTAATAGGATTTCAATGGAAAGGGAATGGTTCTGTGAAGAACTACAGAAAAGGCATTTAAACCAAGAAAGTTATAGAATAGTTAAGCAAAACTGGGTGGCAGGACAAAGCCTTCTGAATTATGTTCGTTATGCATAAGAAAAAGAAACCTCTAAGAAAATCAAATGATTGGTCATGCTCAGTATTTCCCTTGTTTTTTAAAATGGAACATATATTCCCAGGTGTTGACAGAATTGTTAAAGAGACTGTTTTTTTTTTCTCTTTCTCTCTCTGTAGTTAAATGCAAATATACACAGCATGGTCTTGGAATTTCATGATTTTCCAGTGTGACCTAGACTAAAGATTTCATTCCAGAGGCAAGAAGGGTCAATAAAACTGCAGAGGGACTCAGAAGCTTGCTCTATATGATCACAATTAGTGTGAGTGCCCTGATAGTCAGGGACCTGCTGCATTGGGTTGCCTACATTGAATACATATTTTACTTATTTTTTTGTGAAATATATACAATGCAAGACCTTCAGATATAAAGCTGTTGACAGTGCACAGTTTAAACTGAAAAAAAAATGGTTTTAGGTGAGTGAATATACCAAAATACCATCAGAACAGAAATCCAAAGAATGCTCATTTCCCGGAGTTGAAAGGTTTTGAGTAATGACAGAGCTATGAGCAGCAGAGGCAAATCTTGAAAGAAAGGTCACTACTAATTTTAAATTAGTATTTCAAACTTCACAAGAAAATTGTTTCTGGGTAAGGAAAGTAAAACGGCTCCGAGTTAATATTTTCTGGTTTGAATTATGCTGCATTTGAAATAGAACTAATAAGGTAAATTGTCAAATGACAGTCATTTAGCCTCATCTTTGCAATAGTGATCAACTAACTGCTGTTACAGAATTTATAAATAATATATAAGAAATAATGTATCTAGTCAAAAGCAAAGGTATGAAATATCTGTAGCAAACCTTTAAAGCTAAGGAATGAATCCTATTCAAATGATCTTTTACAGTAATGTTCCCCAAACTGCAAATCCTTTAAGAAATGCAGATTAAAGGATATAATTAACATTTATGATGCACGACTTTTACTCTAAAAAAAAGTAGCCTTTTTACAAAGATGGGCCAGATTTCTAGGGTGCTTAGCAATTTCTCAGTACCTTTATATTCTTTGGTAGGTGAGAGTGATCGATAACATGTAGGGTAGGGCCTCTGTGATTAGAGTTGTGATTCTAGTATCAGGTCTTACATGGAGCCCCAATTAGCCCAATTTTCAGATGCAGAAACCCTGTGAACTGAACTACTGTTCACACTGGTCTTTTTGTAACACTTTTTACATTGGTATTACTGGACAAAAGGTTCAGCCAGGCACAAGCAGTTTATTGAATTGTTGGGCCCAATGCACCTATTAAAGTTTAGTTTGTATGCAGACATTGACCGCGTCTCTACTGGGACCTCAAAAGAGTGGAAGAGCTGGGCATCTGCTTGCCATTTGTGCCCTGCAAATGGTATGTGCGTGGCTTTTTCCCTTTGACAATTGAGCAATTTGGATAATGTTTTTTCTACACTTTTTTTTTCCCTGCACTCCTTGTGCAGAAGCATAGCTGAAGAGGATGTTTCACAGATTTTATTTATTCACGTTGTTTCAGTGTTATCCCCCTTGTTCAGACAACCTCATTGTTGGTTCCACAAACCTGTAGTAGATACCTCAAATTATGATACAAGGGAAACAGCACATATTGTGTTTGACACAAGACTTCTCGATGCAAATAGGGAGATTATTTTTTTCCCTCACAGAAAATTAATTTTGAGGTCTATGTGAAAACTTTTCCATAAAGTCAGGTTATTAATTTTGAATGTGATATTTCCCTGATGTTATTCTTTGGAATTTATAACATTCACTGAAAATTCATTTTTTAACTTGGTTTGGAGGGGGTTCAAACCCACATTCCTTAGCTCTGTTATTTCTGGTATTATTGCACAGTTGGAGCTAGGAGGACGCAGTAGATACATATTTCATGTGTTTTCTGTCATAGCTGTCTGAAAGCTGTTGTCAGAGAAGACAGAAGTACAAGACTCAGGTTAACACACCAACCCACCCTAAGGCATACCAATTAAGGAAAGTTACCGTCCCCATTATGAAAGTTATTGCCAATGAGTGTTGCTGGACTTAGATGTGTTCACTGGGAGACATCCTGATTAAGCAGATCTCCTGAGTGTGTATCCTAATTAAATAGTGCATCTAATAATAGACGTTGTAACAGGTCACTGGCTGGGTGACAGGATATTCCTGCTGAGCAGGAATCTTGAAATTTGGTTTATTCATTTATTATGAATCACTGCGCACAGGAAAAAAAAGATATTACCCTATATAACGAATGCTGAATTTCTCAGAAAATATTCCAATTACTTAATTTGGTTTAATACATTCACAGAACTTTATAAAGAAATTAGAGAGAAGCTTCCAAATTTGTGATTAATAATGTCATAGATTAGTAGTAGCAATTTCGCCCAAGCAAACTGACACAAATTGGTGAATCCACAATAATAGACATGGTTGTCAATAGGTGAGTAGAAAGAATTGCTTTTACTTAATCTTCATGTTGGGAAATGATGAATAGGTGACACGTCTTAGGTACTAAAATCTCGCTTTCATGTATTTATAGAATCACAAAGTAAAATTGCATGAAAGAAAAAGTATTGGACATTCAGAGCAAGGTGTAAGGAAATCTCTGTGTTCTGCAGTGTTCACTGGATGTCACAACTGTCTGTCACTGCCAGGTCCCAAGCAGTGGGGGAGAGGGTGATCCAGAGGTTTCCAGGAGTCTGAGAGCAGCCAGGAGCACCACTGGCCCTGGTGGGCTGGGGAGGGGATTGTGCCGAGTTCCCTGTCCCTTTGTATGCTGCTGAGTATGCTGAAGTCAAATCTGACATCAAAGGCCTGGTCGTGGGGGAAGAGTTCTTTGAAACTCTCTTTCTTTCTATACTGCTTTACCTGGTTGCTTTGAATTTTCTTTACATAAAAATTTAATTACCATAGATTCAATTCCAATGATCCTGACCTTTTTGAGCCTGAGAGACAGTATTTTCATGTAACCCTGTTATATGGAGAACTTGATAGGTTCAAGGTTCTGCCTCATGAGGTAGGAAGGAGGGACGTCTGTTCACATTCACAGAGCTCACACTTAGAACAGTTGTCTGGAAAATGAGCAGGTGGAAACAGGAAGAGGGAAGGCAGAAGTTGTAAAAGCATTTCAAAGACAGAGTGGTAATGGAAAAATTAAAAAAATCCAACCTGGAATGTAGATCCGTTTTGAAGTAAAAAAACCCCAAAATGCAACAAAAGTGAATGATGAGCAGTAGATCGAAAAAAAAAAAAAGTCCCAACATCAGGCATATATCTTGTGAGGATTAGAAATTACTAAAAATTAAAGACTCCTAACTGTAAAATGCATGTTTGTAAATGAAATCACCTAGCTTCTGCTAGACCTTATTGCTAGACCTTGCCGTTATTTGCAGAAGTTGGAGAAACAGCACAGTTTCCTCACTCAACCTGGCTAAATCTTCTTTTGGAATTCCAGAAGACTCTATTCTTCTTCATGTTACTTGTGCTTCTGATATCTTCTTCTTTTCAGAAAATTATAAAATTATTCTATTTTGAGTATGTTTTTCCTCAGTACCATTTTTCAGGTTTTAAGGAGCATACCTCAAATCTTTTTAGTTTTATAGAAGTCTTTTTAATAAGGTTAGAAAGAGTGTTGCTTCATCGTACCTAATAAAAAGGAATTTTCTGAATTGTAACATATTTAATAACTGGTTGTGAAAGGAAGACTGAGATGTAATGATCAAGAGGGGAAGATTGTTTTGTACATATTATGCGATGTCAACAGCTATGTAGTAACACCTTTAATTTTTACCATTTTGTCACCCTGCATGTACTTTACTTCTCAAGATCCCACTTAATCCCTTTTATGTGGATTTATGGGTCTGTTTCAAGAATTGTCTTGCAATATTGACATCAAATATTCTGGCCCATGAGAATTCAAGTGGTATCCTTTCACAAACTGAAGAAGCATTGTCGACTGTCATCTTACTGATCAGAGTAAAAATTTCAGAAATTAAGAGTTTTAAAAATCATCCATGTTACCAGACATTGTATATCGTCATTTCTCCCCTCCCCATATGCAGGTGATAAGCAAGATTTAGAAGAAGCAATATTGTAAGCATGAGAATTGTCAAAGTTGGCCCTCATACCTGCATGAGTGGCTTTAAATATAAACATGTGGCATTCTTCACCTTTCTTGTCACATATACACGAGAGCAAATAATTGTATGTACACAAGTGCAGATGAAAAACTAGTCTTAAAGAAGTATTATGTATATTTGTCTACTGTGCAAGGTGCCTTTGTCTAATATAAGGTTGCTAAGTCTTGCTGCTTCTATGATCATTCTTATGAAACTATTTCACCTTTTATCACATCCTTTTCATGCAATCTTTGCTGGCATTCAACTTACTCTGTTACTGCTAGAATTATGTGTTGGACCACTCAAAATAATACCTACAGTTTCTCCCTCTGTAATTCTAGACTGCTAAAAGAACCACAGCCATTGTGATACAGTAGGGCCACTGGAGGATTTGTAGTAAATAACCTTAACCCTCACATTTGGAAAATATTTTTTTTTCTACTTTTTAAAAGAAAATCTCTCAGCACTCAAATTGAAAATTCAGAGTCAATTGAGGATTAGATATGGTGCTGTTTTAAAGATTGATTCAGATGCAGAATCCGGCCTAAGATTCAGATTCAAGTTTTTTGTTTTGGATTGGGTTCAGATTCTGGTATCTTCTAGTGCTCAGATTCAGTGTTATGTAGCTGGTAAGTAGAAGCATTTAATACATATTGATTACAGTTGCAGTTAAGGCCCAGATTCTTCCCACCTCATTCTAGGTATCCTTACCTCTCTATACATAAGAGAGAAAGTTGTTGAGATTTTGTGTAGGTTGAGACGCCTGTGCACAAAGTCTGTCATTTTCATACGGACGATGAAGGGACAAGAATGAAAAGGTTCTCAGTGTAGGCATCTACTTTGTTATACACTTTATGTTAGACTGGATATTCTTTGGGACTGTGGAAACAAATGAGCATTCAGTCTGCACCATTTCAAAGGAGTAACAAAGAAGTGAAGAAATCAAGACTGAAGTACAAGGACATCTGATGGGTGGATTTACATATTTTATTGGCTTGAGGACATGAATAAACAAATTGCCCAACATTTGGTGAAATATGCCGGAGATGTAATGGCAAATCATTGTTCAGTTATGTTAGTTACTCAGTCGAGCTACAAATGCCTATGTGGTACTTGCTGGTAGATAGACTAATTGCTAATTCTGTTTGCTTACTGTTGAGTTTCATTCCTATCAATTAGTTGAGCTATGCACATTTAGCTCTTATGAACTAAAATGTTCATGCTGTTGGTATCTTCTTCCATAGGGGTCTTGAATGTGTTCTATCATACTGTTGTTTTACTAAAACAAGGCAGGAAAGCTATTGCATTTTAGTTATTTCTTTTAGTTTACTCCTTTACAGGGTAAGATAAAAAAAGCTGATTATAATGTCCACGGACTTCCCTTTTTAGCTGACATACAAAGGGAATTTCCTCATTGTCCTGATAGGCCTATGCATCATATACTACATGTGGTGGGAAACAGGGTGAAGCTTGCATTGTTGATAGAGGTTTGATCTTCTGCTGAGAACTACATTCTACATGAAAATGAAAAAAAAAAAAGCATTTGAAAAGGTATGGTTAAAGTCTATTAAAATATTATTTTCTAGGAATGTGAGGCTGTGGGTGTAGTGAGAAATTAGGCTAAGAAAATTCAAAGGATAGGGTACAGTATAACTTTTATTACCCGTTTAACTTGCAGAAATCAGCAGAAAATCTTGTGTGCTTTTCTTTTTTCCCCTAAAAGGACAGGATTTTGTGCTTAGCACTGAAGAACATGCTGTAGTTCACAACGTGATGATGCATTCCCTTATACGCTCTTAATTTAAGCGCTACTGGTTTGAGAATCAACAGAACATCTTTATTAGAGTATCTAAAGTAGCCAAATTAAATTTAAATCTTTGATCAACCCATCTTTAATCTGATCATTTCTCTAATAGGAGATCTAGCATTTAATTATAGAGGCTTACATTAAAGTATTGAATACCAGAGTGTTCTACTGATCTTTTCTATGCAGCTTTGAAGAATGGAAATCTTGCTTCTTTTGTAACTGTCATCAGAGAACTTTTGTTAGCTTCCTTGTCTCCATAAAGCAGGCAATTTGTCCATGAATCTTCTTTATGCACAAAAATTAGCTGCTTTTTCTTAGCTTTTTAACCTTATGAATGTCTTTGTTGCCTGAAAATAGAGCTAGAATTCAATAATGACAATTTTTTAAAGGACAGAGGTTAGAAGTGACTAGAAGAAATTATTCTTTACCAAAAAATTATTGGTAAAGTATTATAAGGTAACAATAAAGGAAAAGGGGTGTTGGAGAGGATTACAATTCCTTTGTCGATAGACATTTATTTTCATCTGCACAGAGAAAACCATTGCAAGGCAGGAGTGCTGTTAAACACAGAAGTGCCACATGAAGTTGCATTCCATTAGAGGGAAAAGAGGGCACAATCACCTTTCCCTGCTCCTTGGTGGCCTGAGCACACTTCTTCTTTCAGCTCCTGCTCGGCCAGCTAGGAGGGTTATAAGCCCAGCTACTTGGGTCACTCTTCCACTTCGTCCTCTCATGTAACGAACTCAGCTGCTCAGGGTACTCTGTCCTGATCGTAGTGAACTCAGATTGAGCCGGGCTAGTGCACATAATGTAAATAGTTGTTTACTTTTACCTGAGTTATGACTACAGAAAG
Organism: Chionis minor; assembly: GCA_013398295.1. Taxonomy (NCBI): domain Eukaryota; kingdom Metazoa; phylum Chordata; class Aves; order Charadriiformes; family Chionidae; genus Chionis; species Chionis minor. The sequence continues at coordinate 84,542 of VZSF01005378.1, forward strand.
CTTTCGTAGCTTGGATCATGTGTTTGGATTGGGTTATTATTATTGTGCCGCAGCAAACAGCTGCGCTGGCAGATCAGAAAAGGCAGTGTACATGCAACGGATGCCCGTGGGGATGACTGCAGATGGTGGTCCCCTCCGCTGGAACGGAGCAGGCTGTGTGGCTGCTGCCATGGCATTGTGGTGCTTCTGGCTCCCTGGAACACAGATTTAGATTTCTTCGGGTTACTTGCCTCCTCCTGGATAGGTACATGCTTTCGAGATTCTTGTCTTACTACATTTCAAATGTTTCTGACATCAAAATTTGTAGTTAATGGTATGAAGATAATCGCCAGAGAAATTGAAGACGTGGGTAGAAGAGACATGTCTAAATCACTTTGGTATAAGTCACTGTCGTTTTCATTAATATTTTAATGAGACCTTGCTATTATGAATGACAGTAATATTAAGGAATATTGTGTTATGCAGCATTTCTGGTGGGACTTTCTTTACACTTCTTTTCACCTGAGCCACGTCTCTTTTACGAGTTTCTAAATCTCAACCAAGAAAGAAGAGTAGAAGGTGAATTTCTTATCAGTTGTAGTGTGGTTATATCTGATGTTTTTTCTCTTCCCTTCTGTCTTCCACTCTCTGCTTGAGAAGTATCAGCTCCCCAGGGGTGTGCTGTCTGTTAATAGCTGTTGAAAGAATGAAGTAGGCTCTAGATATGAGTTCAGATACTAATTTAGGGGCTAGAATAACCTTTTTTTAGTCCAATTTTTGAACTTTATATTTTCCATGTCTCCTGCACGTTCTAGAATGATTGGAACAGAAAGGAGTACAAGAAGTTATTTAGTCCATCTCACACACAGCAAGATTGACAAGAGCTATAAAATTTCAGGGTAGATTTTTGTTTATACTCTCAGATACCTCCAGTGACAGGTGTGACACAGCCTGTCACAGCCCCAAGCGCTCTGCTTGAGTGTTTTAGCTGCCCTGGTTCTATGCATGCTTTTTTTGTTTCTAACCTGAATCTTTCTTGCTGCAATTTAATCTCATTACTTTGTGTCCTTTATACCATGGGTGTAGAAAACATATTCATGTCTTTTGTGTAAGGTATTTCATATAACGTTGCATTTTCTCTGTTACTCATTTTTGTGAATTAGCAGTTAGAGGTGTAAGCTTTTTAAGTATGACTGACTTGACTGGAGGATTATTGACTTAAATATGAAAAGAACAGTAGGCAAGATATCTGCTAAAACCAGGAGACTTACATGGCCATTTAATGATAAGAAATGCCAGTGGAAACCTAAGATACTGCTGTCTGCCAGAAGCCTGTATGATAACAAATGCTCTTAAGGGTATCTTGCACTTGACCCAAGTAATTTGCTGGGAACAGGGGAGAAATGGTACAAATATGTAGTCATCAAGGGACAGAGAATGTGGACTTTTTTGGTTTTGTGGTTATTACATCAACTAAGTATGTGGATACAATAAGTACTGAAAGTTAAGAAAACAAAAGTTTGTTTTCTTTTTTCTTTTTTTTCCACAGTTAATAAATGAATATACCAATACTTGGTTTTTGTTGAGATGTTGTTCAAAAGATAAACTGTTCTACTGCAACCCCCACCGAGTTCTCTTTCATGATATACTTCCAATAGCAAAAGTATTTTTATGAAAATCAACATGAAAAATTTGTCACTTCTGAAGTGGGCATGGCTGAGATTTTGTCACTGGTGATGTACAAACTGCTTTGTAGTGTTTTGAAAAGTACCAGCCAGTACTAGGATTTCCCTGTGCTGCTCCTTGGCTGTTCCTAGGTTGTAGAACATGTGGAGATAGCCATTTAGCCCTGCCAGCGTCTTGAAGAGGATTTAAAGAAGCAGCAACTGGTAGCACACAGCAGATTAAATGTGGATTCTAAGAGTTGCCTTCACTTGCCGTCATGATGTTAAAACATACTTGGTAATGCTTCTCCTCACAGCTTGGCATGCACAGTGGAGCTTCTGTTACCTGTAAGGAATAAAAGTAACTAGTTTATTTTGAAGTCTGGGGAAGGGATGGTTTCTGCCACATTTGCTCTGGATGTGAGATTTTCAGGTAGAACCATGAATCTCACAGATGTATTTGAAGAAAAAAAATTGATGATGGAGTCATATATTATCAAAACTCCTTTTTTTTCGATAGGAAATTCTGCTGCCCTTCTGTTCTGCAGAGCTGTTGTGAAGCTGGAAGGCTGTTCATTAAGGTTCACTGGTCCATTTCTATATCATGGTTTAGTAAGCCTGCAAACTGCTATAATTTTTTAGGTCTGCCATACAGCTTCACAGTAGTTTTCCTGGGAAAAGCTGAAAATAGTTTCTAGAAATATTTCTCATGTTATTTCTGGATTTTCTGTTGATGTGACATACTGCTTTGATGTCTCTTGCTACATAACAACATAATGTCATCTGCAATGCCTTCACAGTGCAGAGAAAATATGGAAGTTTGCAATTGTTTACCTGCTGTGCATATTTGATGAAAGGTTTGCACGGGGGTAACTCATTCTGTTTGTCATAGCTCCCTTTAATCTGAGATGCACTCTGCAGCTGTGCTGGCAACACTTCAAACAAGGGAGATTCAGACCTCTGTATTTTCAAATGAAAGAATGAATTTCTGCTAAGAATATAGTACTAAAAAGTTGTGTAACCTTCATTAGCACATTTTCAGCATGCATTTCATGGAGGAAAAAATAAGTAAAATTTCCTGAACCAATTTGCAAAAACGTCACTGGTTATGATACCTGTGTGGGTGCTCTCACCTTGAGAAAGGTGACAAAGCCAGTGTCTATTAGCAATGTGGGAATCTTTCTGCTATGCAGCTCTGTTTTAATACAGTGCTGACAAATGTATTCAACATATTTTCATGCTGTCCTATATTTAGTGATTCTCTGTAGTATTTGGAGCCAGTAGATGTGTGCCTTTAGATATGCTATGCAGAAAAGAAAGGAAAATATGGAAGGGAAGAAAACATTCTTTTAAAATAGAATTTGTTACTGGAACCAAAACAATCCTGTGCTGGTAAGTGGAGCAAATAAAAATGATGTGATGCAGAAAGATTGTTTTCTTCTCTCTTGAGCATTTGCCTCTTTAATTAAAATAACTTAACAACTAAGTACTATTTAAAGCTTTTCTGCACATGCCACGAGGCTTTCAGTATCCTGTCACGATGAACCATCATGTATTGAAACATCGCTGTCTGGCAGGCTTTGCTGTTTTGCGATAGTGTTGATTCAGCAAATATGAGATAGGAAGTCAAGCAGTAGGGTACCATTAAGATATAAAACAACTAGTTCCAGGGGTGCAATCTTACCTTAATGACATGAGCAGCTGGCAGAATGTTTTTGCATTTAAAGTATGAGGTGTCAGTAGGCACTCAGTTCTTCTGTCAATCCCGACTTGCACCTTCACAGGCCTCGTGGCATTCAACTGTTTGTGGAGTATGTCCTCAAAATGAGGAGTAAAACTCTTAATTATTTCAAGAGTCAGTATGTTTTGTTAGTGGATTAGGAACAGAGATGGAATGACAAGGAATGACAAACATGGTGTTGACATTGCCCTCATCTTTTTTTTTTTTATGTACGACTCAATGGTGTTAAAAAAACAAGAGAGTAAAAACTTGAGATATGTATAGATACCTTTCTAGCAGTCTTAATTAATGTTATCCCACAGCAGAGAATCTGCTTGTAAATCCATAGATAAACTGTGTCCTTATGATTCAGGAATGTAAGAGTATGTGGGGATGTTAAAATAAGATAATCTCTGTGCTCAATATCAGGCACTTTATTTGATATCCCCATTATATGACACATGTACAGCAGGACCCGGGTTTATCTGTCTTTGGCTACAGTCCCATAGAATGATTTAGTTTAATTACCATCATCTGTGTAATCAGTGGGAGTTCTATGTAAATAAGAGAGAGAGAGAGAGAGACACGTTGCAGAGTGAGAAAAAATGTAGGTTTTTAAATGAATGATGGGATTAATCTTGAATGTCTATGTTTGCATTCCTTCTGCTTTTGCTTTCAAAAGACTTACACTGGATGGCATGAATATCCATGTGGGGACATCAAGCCAATCACCAGAATTAGTATTGTGATCAAAGTAGATTCGTGTGTTGGGTACGTTAGCTTATAAAGAGGCCCATAAATTACATGACAGAATACCCTGAAACAAAACCTCAGGTGACTCTATATCTTCATTGCATGAGCAGTGTCGTGGCCTCCTGTTTTCCCAGACTTTGACTTAGCTGGTTAAGCGAGACAGAAACTTGAGTGTTTTGCATTACGCAGCTCAGATGTTCAAAGGACCTCACAATCTCCTGTTAAAAATCACATGTGCTTCCAGAACTCCTAAAAAATTAACTAAAGCTGATAAATAAACATGGCTACTCCCAATCACCCACTTTCAGATCAGACATGCATAGAAAGAAGCAGATGCGTACAGCTGCTGTATTTACCAAGTCTGATTAAAAATGCAGCAACAGGCAGGTCCTTCCTGGAAATTTTCTGAGAACGGTTGCACCACAAAATGCCTGGTTGTTTAGCTCAAATATTTCTCTTGGAATTATTTGCGCTAAAAACTTTTAAAAGGCTTTTATGGATTTGTGTCTAGTCTCTTGTTGGACTTCACCACTGTAAACTTCAGGCTTTATACTCTGAGATTTTGGGGAGGATTCAGTAACTGGACTACCACCCCATTAGGAATGACTGCTTCCTGAAAAATTGGGCCCCATGAAAATGTTATTTCACCACTGCTATTAGCAGTAAAAATGATGGGAACATAAGTTTCACTGAGCAGATGCACTATCTGCTTGCAGTAGGCAAATATCAGCTTCAACCCCAAATTTAGATAAGAAATCTAAATTTCGTGATAACCAGACATATTGTGTTTATCTGTCTAGTCCCAGCTCCAGTCATTACTGTAAGTATTTCAGATAAAAAGAAGCATGTGCTTTCCATGTAAATAAGAGATTAATGGCAGGTTTTCTGTCTTGAAGATGTTCTTCAGTTTGTAATAGCAGTCAAAGGGCTCCTGCAATTTGACTTCTTAATATAGCTTTTCCTGTCCCTCTTGTTCTTCCATTTCCTCCCCTTACAAATTGAGTACAAGTGTCTGTAACTTGTACCCAGCTAAATGCTCTTCTCCAGATACACTTGTACTGAATGCAGTTTTTCTAGAAAAGATTAATCTCAGCATATGGCTGGAATGTAAGAATTCTTTCCCGTCATATTTAGCAATCTTGTTATTTTATTGGCATTAAATCTCAGTGTTGTTTTCTTGTAAGGAATTTTTTCTTTTTTCCTTCCTCTGTCTCCATCACAAACACTTTTATGCTGCCATGCATTTTACTTTATTCCTGAGGTACAAGATAATGCAGATTGTGCAGAGGATGGATACTAATTATAAAAGTGTTTCATTCATAAATGTTCAATTCTTTGGAAATTCAGATGAATAACCAAATCGTAATATTCAAGAGCTAGTCCATTGTTAGCACTTGCTGTTAGTCCTGTTAGTGACGGTTTTGTATTTGGTGTGATAAAGTCAGTAGTTTTGTTCCCAAAATAAAGCATATTGGCAGAGTCTCTGACTCTGGAGACATTCAAAACCCACCTGGGCTCCATCCTGTGCAACCTGCTGTAGGTGACCCTGCTCTGGCAGGGGGGTTGGACCAGATGATCTGCAGAGGTCCCTCCCAACCACTTTGATTCCGTAATTCGGTGATCTGCCTGGTAGAAGTTGGAGTTTTGCTGACTTGCTTATGATACTTTGAATTCTTATTTTGCATGAGGTCTAGCCTGCAACACAATCTGTTCTGAGACATACATTAAAAACTGCCTGTCTTTTCTCAAAATGGGAAGACATTAACAGGTATAGAAGGCTGTATGCTGTATTGACAGTTCACATGGCAACCAGTTAAAACCAAAAAAACTAAAAACCAAACTCAAACATAATATAAACTGAAAGAATGAAAAAGCAAGGAGTTTTCTGTTCATCTTTAAGGGTACTCCATTCTCCCCTGCCACTTTATTTTGCTACTGTGTACTAAATTGGATATCATGCATGTATTTCTGAATGTGAAAATATTTTTGAATTGACAAGAGTAGTGGTAAAATAATTTATCGTTGTAGTAACTAGGGAAATACTGAGTTTTGGAAAATTAGGAAAATAATAAAGCTTAAACTAATCTTGTCAGGCTGCTTCATATTTCTCAATGGGATTATTACTAGTGAAAGGAAATAGTTTATACTGCAGTCACATCAGAGAGATGTCTTATCATTTAAAGGGCAGGGGCAGAACAATCAGAAGAAATGTAGAAAATTGGTTAAACTGTAATTGAACATATTTGAAATTCCAAATATGTGCTGAACAAATTAACAGGAAAATCCTTTGAGCTTTATTAATGTGTGAGTATGGTTGGTGGTACAATAAGTATGAATAAATTGTTTAGAAAAATTTCAAACTTTGTATTTTAGCTGCAAACATTTTGCCTGCTGGCACGAGCTAAAATTAGAGTAGATACATTTATATTCTTACATAAATGCACATTTCGCAACAACTGCAGATGCTGCCTGTCCTTGCAGCAGCTCAAAGACACATCAGTAGGTACATGTGATAATTACGGGAACTTGCATATGATACATGGATTCTAATCAATATTACAGAATAATTATGTAGTTATGAAAATTGCTGTATTGTGAATACTTCATGGTAAATGTTTATCTATGTTTACCAACAAAGTTTCTAACACATAACCTTCAGCTTTGGGACAATACTTATCATTTAATGAGTGTGGTTTGATGAAGAATGAATATACTCTTTCCATCTGCAGGAACACGGTGGAAAATTGCTAAACACAGAATAAAGAAGCCAAATTTTTGATATATAGATAGGCTCCCAGCATCACCTGAAAAGCCTGGCACAAACACAGCAGGTAAAAGGAGAGGAACTGATGGGCAGAACTTTGCCACTGAATAATGTGTGTGCGTGGCTTAGTTGTTGGTCTTGGTAAGGTGGGCTGGGCTGGAAAGGATCCAGGCTTCAGAAGTAAATCTCAAGATGCCCAGAAATGTCATGAAGACACTTTAGAGCTTAAAAGGATGTCAAACAGCATGTTTGCAAGCACGCTTGTGACTAGAATGGTGTATTTTTCATGCTTTACTAGTGTACAATTGTACTTTAATCTCTATGTATTGAATACTTTGTGTGACATGGTTAGGTTGAGGAATAGATCTCCTGCCTCTTTGGCATGCAGGCTGGGGAGAGGACTGGCTCGTGGAGTCAGAGGACAATCTGTAAGGTTAGCACAGGGGCACAGGCAGGGAGATTAGGGGATCTAGTTCTTGGACAAGTGTTACTAGGTGGGCCCTAGAAATGTCCCTGGAGGGAGCAGTCTGGTGGAAGTCCTATGAAGCAGAGCTCGATCAGACCTCGGATGGAGCTGGTCAGTGGAACTACAGCAGCTGCATGCTTGAATGGCTCTGAAAAGTAGAGCTTTATGGGATCTCCATGATTTTTGTCATATGTAAGAGTGAGGAAGAGACTCAAAATAATGCCACAGTAAGGGATGTTGTGAAAAACCAGGTGGCATCCAATGATTTTATGATTTGTTGGACAGCTGAAAATAATGCTATTGCTAAATCAATCTCCCTTTGATTGCAGCAATATGACAACATTTTGCAACTGCAAATCCTTCTGCAGTTGGTAGACAGCCATATTTTTGATGACTACTTTTAGTGTTTAGTATATGGATACACTAGCAGCCAAGTGGGTCAGAAAGAGTCAGTAACTTGTATTTCTCTGTGAACATCTGCGTCATTGCCACGTCTCAACATCTTGCTTTTTGCACAGAGCAGATGGACATTTACAGTACTTTCCAGAGGCATTTTCCAAAGTATTTGCTGATAGCTTTATCCTACTTGAGTAGTATTTTCAGATAGGATGAACACCCTGTACCTCCTCATGAATAACTAAGCTCAGTGAGGTTGGAGAGTGACTGTGTACCTCTGTGATCCACCTGGGAGAGAGGAGACTTTGATCTCGGCTTTTTCTCTGCATACCTCGATACACAGAAATGTACATGCATCTGGGCAAAACTGCTTAAGCCTTGTTTGAATGTGCACTGAGGAATACAGGGGCCTAAAGCAGTCTGGTGTTATTATATTGTTATGGTGTTTGCACACAAGAATTGGCCAAGAAAAGGCACTGTGAGAACAATAGGTACAGCCTTGGTAAACATTGGTTGGCTTTGCTAACTGCAGCAACGGGGAATGTCAAATTGCTTCCATTCTGTTTTGAGTTCAGCCCATCTCTGAAACAATGAATTCTCACCCAAATTACCTTGATCTAGATGTGAGAGAGACCGATGTCTCGAGTGTCTCAGTCTCACTGGACTCTCTTTTAGTGTGTCTGAAATCCCAGCGGTCCTCCTCTCTGAAACTTATTCCAGGTACAGAAAAACACGTTCTAAGCAAAAAAGTGGTTGGGGTTTTTCAATTTTAGTTGTGGTTGGTTTTTTTCAGGGAGATGGGGGGGAGAGGGGAGGAGGAGGGAGGAAGTATGGTTTATTTTGGTTTGGCTTTAGTTTTTACTATTTTTGTTTTGCCTTTATAGGAGAAATGCCCTAAGCCTTAACGTTGAGTTTCAAAATTGGCTTTGATATTGCTTTTCGAGTTGACATATTATCATCAGAGTTAGGTTTCGTCTTTTACTTTGTGTGATTTCCTGATTCTATTCGCTCACAGTTATAGACGTGAGAGTGATTAGCACACAACCCTAACACCCTTAAGGAGGATCTGCGCTTGCTTGCTGCTTTGTTTAAATGGAAAGCATGGCCTTTCACAAACATTTTTTCACCTTTCTTATGTAAACTTTAATATGCAGAGAAGGTCACTCTTCTCAATACCATTCTAATTCAACAGAACTAAGTTTTAAGTGAAGGCTTATTTAGCCTAGTACCTGAAGCTGAGAGAATACAGAAGGGCATGAAAAAAATCCCCGATTCATATCTCTGAAGACCAAGAAAATAGACCACAAAGCTTTTCTTAAAAAGGTATACTGTATATCTGATGTTACCAGGACTTATTTAAATAGTGTTTCTTTTTTTTTTTTAGTAAGACTGGCTAATGGTGATACACAGGAATGCTGTAGGTATTTGGATTTAGAGGGTTTGCTTGGAGTTCTGTACTATATAACAAAGGCTATTTATTTGAATAATGAACTGAGTTAGCTTCTGCACAATAGCTGCAAGTGCTTACAGAAATTAGCTATTCCCGTTGGCCCACATTTTGGCATTTCTTTCACAGATGCATAGAACCATATTTCTAAATTAGTTGGGCATGATATATTACTAATTTTTGATATGCTAAGTAAGCACCGGACCTTTAAGGTTATTGGATTGCTGGCTGTCTCGCACATTGTAATCCTTAGATAATGCTGTGTTTGTGTGGCTGACTGTACTCTAGGTTGCTTAATAATGACTAAAATTGCATTTGCTCAAATGTGTTTTAATTACGGTGCCCTATGGGCCAAACTACAGTATCAAAGTATATGAGTATTTTATGGTTTTTTATGTAATGAGCAGAGGCAAAGTCTTTAGCACAAATGGATTACAATTCCAAATACTAGATGAGAATGCTTTAGAACCATAGCATGCTTTTCTTTTGTTTGACATCCCCTTGTCCTCAATGTTTTTCTAATCCTATTATTTCCTTTCTTCAGAAGTACAGAATACAGTAGCTGCATCCCTGAGAGGAAAGGACAAACTGACAAGATCACTTGCTGCATTATGCTGTGTTGATAGATTGTTTAAATCCTGCATTTGTAATGCAGATGGAAATAAACAGTTTCTGAGCAAAAGCTGATTAAAGAATTTAGTCAGAATTTTGTATCACAAAGAAATTGCTTACCTAAACAAAATAAGAACATTGAAGGGGCCCAAGTGCTTATGCAAAAAACCCTACCAAACCCCTCAAAACCCCACAGCAAAACAATAAAATCACTAAGGCCTCATCAGACACAAGCCCCCCAAATGACCAGTCGTGCCTCATGATGAATTTACTCAACTCTATTACTTTAACATGAGGGTAAAGGATTCTAAAATACTCATGCCATGGGATCACATAGCATTTGACAAACTTGAACTTCAGTTCTATGAAGGCAAAGAAGCCCTATGGTGAGAATTACTTTAACAAGCTCTAAAGCAGGATGTGTTTCAAGGAAAACAATCCAGTGAGTCAGTATGCAAAAAATTTGCTTCCTTCATTTTCTGTCATTATACACATGCAGAAGCTGTGGATATAAAGGAGATACTCAGCTCCTAATTAGAGCTGAGCCCTTCTATTCTCTTGACCTTTTGGCAGGTTTGGGCTTAGAGTCCAAATCCTATATTGACTTTTTGATTATTTGAGTTAGCCCCAGCTTCTGGATGGTGATATTAGAATTCTAGCCAGATATGGGTGTGAACTGTTACTAGCCCAGATCTAGAAGATCTGTCTTCTAAGCTGTTGTTTCTGCAGTGCTGTCTACTCTCCAGTAGCCCATCAATAAAGCATATTTATCAAATTTAGTCTATTTTTTTGAATTTTCCGTGGCCTTCCTTTCTTGCCAGTTACTGTGAATTTATAAGCTTTCATAATAAAGATGGTCTTTAATATACTGCCTTTGGCTTATTTAGAGTCATCCTCTGAAATGCCCCATGGGGAGCTGTATTTTTACTTCACTTTCTATAAACAGAATTCTGAGTGTACTGTTAAAAGAGGAAGTTTAACACTGGAGGCAATCTGTGAGTTTTAGGCTAACAAGCTGGATGTATGACTTCAGCTACTGTATAAAAAAAACCTAATTGTATAAGATACTACAAAATCAGTGTTCACAGGAAAAACACAGAGGAGTATAGACTCCTTTAGGTAGCAACAGAGATACAATTTTAAACATAGCTTTTTGATATTTTGACTGACTGTTAAATACAGATAAGCTGCATATTAATCTCAGTGCTTTTTTCTGGAGATACAGTCATCACAAAGCATCCGCCAGGCAGTACCAAACCTGCAGATATGCAGTAAACTGCCAGAGCGTCAGCCCCCAAACTAAAAAGCAGCTGCGACAGTGACAGTGGTAGAGTCATCGTTTGATGCAGCAGCCAGCGCCAGCTCAGTGTCTCCCAGCAGAGCAGGTGAAACTGAATTTTGTTCCATCAGAGATGACAGACAGGGCCTGGCCAAAGCCCTGCTGCTCCTGGCATGGGCAGGAGCGGAGGAGGATGGAGGTGAACCAGGAGACTGAGGGGAAAGACCAGGGAGGTGGCACTGTTTCTCATGCTGGGGGCTGTGGGAGGCAGAGGACAGCAATCCCTTATGCTCAGAGGGGTCCAAAGCTGCGTCCCAGCCTCACCCCTGCCCCCCCCCCCACACACACACTCTCACACGCTCTCTTTCCCCTCAGTGCAGCAGCTGCAGTGCGGTCCAGGGCTCCAGCCTGGTGTCCGTAGGCAGCAGGACCACGGGCACTGCGTCATCCCCGGCTGCCTCCTGCTCTCTGCGAGCTGCCTTGCTTGCTGGTCTGTGCCTCTTAGCAGCACTTCTGTCACCTGGCCTGAAATGCAAATGCCAGCTAGGTGTGAGTTCCTGATCAAAACTGAGATTTTTGGATTAAAAGCACCCTGTGAAGTTGTTTGATTTTTGCTATCTTGGTCTCTAAGATCCATGTGCTATTGATCTTTGTGCCTACCTCTGATGGTGTTAGGTATTTCCTTCCATCACAGATGAAAAACTTCTGGGACGGTGATGTGCCTGAGGAAACATGAGAGACAAATAGCAGAATAGGAAACTGAATCCAGATCACAGACCAGCCTCCTAACAAGGCACATGGCTTTTGTTTGCTTGCAGCATCACACGTCCTCCTGGGTCTGCAGAACTACAGAATTACTGTGGTTCTCTATGCTCGCTTATAATTCTGACCTGAGCTCCAGAAATGTCTCTCACTCAACTCCATAAGTCTGTATGACTGAAAAGATAGCAGACAATCAGGATCCCATTCATAAACTGACTTCGGTCTTTCTGAAAACCTCTGGGCTTTAATGCTCTCGCTACACCTACTAAAATAATACTCTCTATTTCACAGCTAATTAAGAAGCTTCCAATTTCCAGCCAAGACATGTTCATAGTCTGTGTCTATACATTTCTTCTTGTGTCAACATTCTGGTTTGTTTAAATAACTCTTTTGTCTTACAATATCTTTTTCTGTCGCTACTGAGAGAACCAGATGACCATACCATGGCATAGTAGGACTAAATTTGGGGGATTTAGTTCAGTGCAGCATTTTATCTTGAGTGTTTTTATAGAAATCTGGTGCAGAATTTATGTAGGCAGAGATATCTGAGGTACTTCAAAAACATTAATTTAAAGATCCTCACAGCTCCACTCTTGTAGGTAGCTCTTTTACCATCTCACATAGTGTAGCCAGTTGCAGCACTGGTGCATCTCATCCTTGAGAGGCCTTCTTTATTTGACTTTAATGTGTTGACTTTTATTTTTAATACCTAACCGAAAAGCACAACGGGGCACAAAATTTGAATACAGTTTAGTACCTGGTTTTATGTTTATTGTTGCAATGGCCCCGAGTATCTGACCTTCTAAGATTACTCATTTAGAGCTTGAGTAGTGGTTTGTAGCTGCCTACACTTTCAGCATGCTGGAAGATGTCTTAAAATAAGAAGAACCTGAGATTAGTGAACACTTTAAAAGCTTTGCTCTGTATAAACCACCTCATGGCTATGGTAGAGTTCCATAAACAGTAGAACTTATGAAGACTGGCTTCCTGTGAATTTGCATCTTTATACTAGTTGTCTTTGGTGTCAGTGAAGGCACAAGATCTTATCAAAGCTTTTCTGGCAGAACCTTTATAAGGACTTTGTTTCTTCTCATCACTACGTGGTCACAACAGGTCTGTCTTGTCTTCCCATCTCTTAATTTGAAAAAAACTTAACAAATATTATTGAATTATTTTCAGTCTGTTAGCAAATTATGAGGTGGCATACAGTAAGATTGCTTTATTCGTAATTCATAAACATAGCTGTATCGGTGATCAAGGAACTGTGTTGATGGACACCATCCAAGGCGTATTCCCATTCTGTCTAAACAATCCCAGTGCAGGAATTTGCCTGAAATGTAAGCCACTTTTTCTTCCCCAGTTAGAGAGTGATTGGTGCAGTCCAGCCCTCAGCATGTGCGGCTGATGGGCAGTAATCGAGAGCTTTGAAGAGTTAGTAGGGGGCATCTTGCACTCGCGTCATTTGGCTGTTATGACAATGTCAGAGCACTAGAATTTTTTAGACTCTTTTTTAATGCACAGTATGACTATAGAATATATTCTGTGCCTTGATAGTTAATCACCATAAAATGCAACAGTGGTAGGGAGAAGGGAGCATAATCCACTGAACACATAAATCTCTAATATACTTTTGGCTATAGTTGGTGGTGCTGAGGTCTTACAACTTTCACCTTGTGATACCAGCAGGGTTTATTTTAAATTTAAGAGGTATTTCTGGGGAAAAATTGATGAAACAATCCTTATGGCACCAGAGATAGTATTATTGTAGTAAGTATTTTTAATATAAACTATAAATATGTAATACAAAACTATATAGTCAGTGGAATTTGTAAGGTATTTCGGAAGAAAAATGTTTGCTTGATTCTGAATTATTAGTTTAACCCTGCGGATGTTGGTATTAAAACACTTCATTCAGGAAATAATAATATAATGTAAGCACACTTGGATCCTGGTTTGGATTCTGCATATGCCTTGAGGTGCAGAACAATTTCAAACAACTGAAATGAAGATGCAGTGTAATGAGGAGGCCTTCTTAAATAATGCAGCGCTAGTGTTCTCACTCTCGAGATTTTGTGTATGTTACAAGAAGCTTGCCAACTGTGTTAAAGCACTGTTGAGGAAGATGTGGGTGGGGGTAAAACTTTCGCAGGAGAAACCCAGAAAAAAGGAAGGGGTGGACACTGGACAGCAAGATGAAGAATATGAAGTTAACCATGAAAGTTCTGGTTGTACAGATTAAACTGTCTCAGTGGCTGTTTTTCATGGTATGTGATGATCACTTATCTAAATCCTGATGGAAACTCATCTGAAACGTGAGAGTTTTGTATACAGAAGAGAGGCAGGATTTAGCCCCCTGGCTTATCACTTTGATCTTCAAAGGTCAATTTTGTATTGCTGAACCAGTTCTGAATAAGTCCCCAATTAATTAGGAAGAGAAAACACTTCTGTTCAGAAAAAAAAGGTGCTCAGGGATACTTTTTTTGCAATGTAGAAATTAATGACCACAAACAAAACAATATTTTCCACTGTATTCCCTCTGCCCTTACAGAACAGCAATAATGCAGAATACACCCTCACTAGCTATTCTGACTTTTTCATCATCTCACCCCTCTGAATGACTACAATAATGGATATAACTCTTGCCTGTAGAGAGCTTTGTTTTCTTTGGTAGAAAGAAATTAGATTATCCTTAGCTTTTTGTATAGCATCTTTCATGTAAACTGCATTCCAAAACACATTATAGAGTAAGAGCAGCAACAACAAAGAAAGTAAAAAGTAAAATAGAGAATACTAGACAAGAGAGAAAATGAAATCCAAAAAGAAATAGTATGTTAATGAGATAGGGTATCAATTTCACATGACAGAAAAGGCATTCACACCTACAAATAATAACACTGAGTGAAGAAGCAGAAAGGCCCATGTGAGATGAACTGAGGAAAAAGAGAACTAATAATACCTTTGGCTGAATTTGTTGTATGAATAAAGAAACAAAAATCTTTTGAAATCTGGAAACCCAGATCACTAGTATCTTCCTGCGACTTTGCAATGCTCAGGTAGTTTTCTGCAGTGGGATGGAATAAGCCCGAGAAAACTCCTTGGTGTTCTTTTTGTTTGCTTGTTTGTTTGGTTGGTTTTTTTTTAAATTCAAATAAAGAAACCATTTTACCAATTTTTGAATTATGAATGCTCTTTTTTTTTTTTTTTTTTTTTTTAATTTCACTCCTATAACATCAGAAATCAACAAAACCTTAGCCTGCTTGGTCTACACGAGAAAAAAGAAATACCACTTTTTACAGATGGAGGAAGAAGAGGTAATGATTCTTCAGAGTTGCGTATGGCTCAGCTAGAAACACATACTCATTCTTTTGACTGGAAGAGATTACAAAGTCATTTCTACCCCCACAGATCACTCTCCCAATTGGATTTACATGCCAAGTCAATGAAACAGAGTGCTGTTAGCAGACATGTTTTTCATGTAACAAGCTGAGAAGTCGCGTTTTGTTGATGTCAGACTGAAGAATTTGGACTTTAATAAAGCCTCCGCAGGAATCCTCTTGCACTGCAAGTCTACTTGAAGCAGTGATATGAACAATGAATGCTGCAGATTTAAGACCCATTCAGCAGGGGACTTATGTGCACATTACTTCAGATGTATTCAGAATCCCACAGATGCTTCCAGCGCTTGCATGTTTGCATGCTGGGAAAAAATCAAATAAGGAAGTCAGTTTGAAATTTATGATAATAAACTACTGTAGACTTCTGAAGGAATGGTACAATGTGTCCTTAATTTTGTGCTTGATTATTTTAGAAGAAAATACTGTGGGGTATTCTGTGTAATCAAGACCTTTGTTTTTTCTTGCCCACAAAATTTGTGGGGAGTAAAGGACATCCAGGTGGATTAAAAAAGAATGTTCATAGTTGAACTGAGCTCAGCTGGTTGCTGTAGATGATATGATTTACTCTAACCACAGGTATTTCAAAGAAGGGGATTCTAAATGGTCTGAGTAGGCATTTACCAAAAAAATCTGGTTGCAATAAGAAATTGCTAAATATGATTGTACAAATTATTGTTAAATTATTAATAAAAATAATTAATTTAATTAAAAATTATTGTAGAGCAAATGAAAAGAAAAATTGGATCTTGAATCGGTGGACTTGTGTTCTGGTCTTTTCGTTTGTACACTGTGTACAAATGCAGGGGTAAAAAAAGAGTTCCTAAATGCAAATCATTTTGTATGATGTGAATGTTATAATGATGAATCAAAGATAATTTGATTCGTATGGCATTTTTCCACACACCTACTCATCTTGAGGAAGAAGGAGAAACTTATCTGCCTTTCCACCTACATAACAACACAAGGCTCCTGATCTTAGATAAAATAAGCTCATAGTGTTGATATAGTTACTTGGCTAGATATATTTATAGTGCTCTAAGTAAATGTGAAAGAAACACCAAAGAAAATGTGTGCTGTCCCAGGGATAGGTTCGGAAATACAAGATGTCTAAACCTGCCCTTATGCTTCCCTTTCACCTTGCATCAGCAGGCCAATATTGGATTTTTAGCAAAAAAGTAACCTTTTGTTTATAATTTGTCATCATACCGGTAACTCCTTTTCCTATTATCATTAATTGTTATAAATCTTGGTGAACCTAAAGAAGGACCTTTAAAGTAAGAAGAGGGTCTCACTTTCAACCTCCTTTCTTTAAAATATAGCTCTGTGACAAATGTTTTCTGTTATTATTTAACTGACTTCTCGATCGAAGTCCAGATGGTAGAATTTGGCCCAAACTTCAGAGCTATAGTTGCATATTCTATACCATGAGGTAGTGAGTATCTGTTTATAAAATAGATGGGCATCTCAAACACAAGGGTATTTCAGAAATCAGATCATTTTTTTTCCTTTTGAAAGCACAGTCCTCTTAAATGTCATGCAAGAATCACAATTAATTAAATATACATTTCTGTGCCTGTGCAGCATTTATTTAATTATTTTCTTTTAACAGGCAGGAAAAGCTTAATAAACTGCCACAGAAGGTCTTCCTGTTTTAAGTTATTGAGCAGTTTATGCTGTGGGACTTGTTAAAGCAAACTTTTCTTACCCCTTCTCTCAGAGGAATCTCAGCTTTGGGGAAAGGGGAAGCACAGGGAAACAGAAGGCTGCAGACACAGTCTCTGACCTTGACCCAGCTGGACAAGGTGGGTTTTCTGGCTCTGGGCAGGTTTGGGATGTTTGCAAGGCAGGTTCCCTGCTGCTGTGATACATACTCACTACAGGAAAGACATTGAGGTACTGGAGCATGTCCAGAGAAGGGCAACGAAGCTGGTGAAGGGCTGAGAGCACAAACCGTATGAGAAGCTGCTGAGGGAACTGGAGTTATTTAGCCTGGAGAAGAGGAGGCTCAGGGGAGACCTTTTTGCTCTCTACAACTGCCTGAGAGGAGGTTGCAGAGAGGTGGGGGTCGATCTCTTCTCCTAAATAACAAGTGATAGGACAAGAGGAAATGGCCACAAGTTGCGCCAGGGGAGGATTAGATTGGATATTAGGAAAAATTTCTTCACCAAAAGGGTCAGAAAAAATTGGAACAGGCTGCCCAGGGAAGTTGTGGAATCGCCACCTCTGGAAGTATTAAAAAGACAGATAGATGTGGTGCTGAGGGACATGGTTTAGTGGTGGTTTTTGGCAGTGCTACACTTATGGTTGAACTTGACGATCTCAAAGGTCTCTTCCAACCTAGGTGATTCTATGACTCTATATCTCTTTAGTGCCTCACTAGTGCATAGCTGTCATGCCTGAAACCTCAGGCTGCCCCTGTGTTGTGTCTTACTGGAAACTAACTTTGTGGTTGTCTCTTTACGAGGAGCTGACACCAGTTCCTTTTGGTGCAGGTACAATGTGCAGTGCCACCTCCCTCCAGCCCGCTCACCCATAAAAGCCAGCTGCAGCGGTGGCCGCATGGCTATTGGATGGAAGGGAACAATGAGAATGAATTCCCTGCCTTAATTTTTATATTTTAAATTGGACAAACTCACTCATTTTAGCTTTCTTCTCTAAGAAATGGGGAGGAACAACAGGAATGAATATTTTTGCTTCTGATGGCTAAGTCTTCACAATTCACTGTGCTTCAGTCCAGGTCTGGATTGCTGGTTTGCTTTGTGTTGGGTGAAAGGCCCTAATCGTACTGTGTACACTCACTGTAGATTCTCATGAAAACTTAAAGTCACTTTCTGCTTTACTTTAATTCCTTTCCTATAGTGATTAATTTGATCACTTGTTAGAGATTGAACCTATTACCAGAAGTAAGATACAACCCAGAGGAGAAGGAAGTTGTAGACAAGAAAATTTCTAAGATACATTTACTGATAAATTGGTGCAAAGATGTAATGATATTAAATGATAAGGTATGTGTATAGTAAATTGTGCTGAAGCAAATGAGAAACACCTTTGAATTAAAAGGACAATCAGACTAATGATCACTTTTGAAACAGTTAATCCTGGTGCTTTGTAAAGACTCTTTGATCACTGGCTGCAGTGGATGAAGGGTTTTGCTTCTTCCAATATTTTTTTCTGAAATGTATGAAGAACAAGGCAGATAATTGTACATGTTTTATATGTTTAACTTTTCTACATTTAAAAAGGATTTGCTTTATCTTCATTTAATGCAAACCTTGGATAAATTTGATCAATACAGTTTTATATATTGCACTGTGCTTTGGATACAGGATTACAACTGAAAGGATCCATGTGCAAATGAGGGAAGAAGATAATTTATGCTTTCAAATGTAGGTGTATTTCAGGGTGGCATGTACGGTATGCAAGGGATACATAGAGAATTTGCTTTGCTCACTTGAAAAAAATGGTCATTTCATATCTTAAAGACTAAAGGGTATAGGAAATAAAGTAAAATGAAGAAGTAAAATGGCTAGAAAATGTTTTTTAAATTCTGAAGATTACCATTAGCCAACCCAATTGATGTCTGATTATGTGAACAATACTGAGAGCAGTCTGGACTTAGAAAGATAGCTGTAGAAGTGCTTCTAGCAAGAATGGCAGACAGGGAGTTGGTTGCACAAAGATCCAGGAAAATAAATTGTGATACCGTATTTTGTCCAGTTTCCAACTGAAGGGATGCTTTGAAGGAAGGTACTTAACATTTAATTGTGTTCTCTCGAAATAACTTGTCTGTGAGCAAAGCTTCTGTCTACACCTATAAATTACTGGTTGGGTTATGCCCTGGAGTATGAGAGTTTACTGCCCTAAGAAATTGTTTTTGTTCTATCTACTGTAGCATAGTTCGTTCTCATTTTTCATATAAATATCTAATGAACATTACAAACTATGAAAAATGAAACCCCTTCAGTGACTTCAGTGGGAGCTATGCAGTATGAAATAGAACTTCTAGAAGCAAACTTAATGAAATTGGTAAACTCAAATCAGTAACCAATTTTGTCTTGTTCAATTTATTGTTAGAAATACAATTATTCTAGATGTATGGGAAGTTTTCTTCAGCACCTCATATGAGAACTCTACCTTAAATCAGTGCAGTTATTGGATACTTACAAATAGAAATACATGTAAGAAATCACCACATTTGAATATATAATATTAAGTGGTTCAGTATGTAAGTACAAGATCAAATATCAGGCCATTGTTAATAAGTCACAAAGAAAAGATATCTGAGCTTATTCTGTAATTAGTATTTTGATTCATTCATAAAAAAATACAGTTCTCGATTTCAGAACACCAAATTGCTTGTCAAATATCTGATCCTTGATTTAAGTTGTCCTGGAAACTAAAGAACCTGCTACTTCAGTAAGACTTTCATGCAGCCTTTAGAGATGTACGTATATGCTTGTACATTCAGATCCTTGCATATGCTGTTTTTCTTGGCCAGTTTTCTGGGGTCCATGAAAAAAATCTGTAGACGCACATATGGGGATATAAAAATATGCCTATATTTTTAGACACTTGAATATTCTAGGAAGCTCTATAAAATTGTATCTAAATATACTTTGCAGATCTGTTCATAAGAGAAGGGGGGAAAAAATGATGTATATGTAAGATGCATGGGACCACCAGCTTAACTAGAAGACAAAGCTGAAAGTACAATCAACACTGAAAGTCATGGTATTAAGATAAAACTATAATTTTTTTGAGTTTAAGACTGTAATTACGGAGAAAGAAAAATTAAAACTGATCTTTAGGTACCATGAAATTTAGACTTAATGATGTTGAAGGAACCCCTGGAACATCTAACATAACTTTTACCTGCGTTCAAGTGGACTAGCTGTATTAGTAGAGAAAAATTCTATCAAAGGCTTTTAATGAGCATAAAGACACTTTCTCTCAAAAAGCCCTTGAGCTGGAGATTAGTGAAGGCTGGGACGACGTGCCAGCACATATGTTTACTCTGTTCTTCTGTTCTTTCGTTATGAGTCATAGCCAGAACAGGGACTATCAAGCTAGATGAACCTTTGGTCAGACCCATAATGGCTGGTCTTCTGTAGAGATTCCCTTGCAACTGGAAATCCAGTGGGCTTTGTTAGCAAGATTTAATTAAACTGACAGCTGGCAGGGAGCTTTCAGCCACAAATTTGGGGGGGGGGAAGGGGGAAGAGTATTCCAAATAAAAATATGGAACTAAGTCTTTCTGAAGAGATACAAAAAGGATCCTTTCCTGTCATACATACAGTTTTATTAGAAGGGAAGCTTTTTGTCCATTTTGGCCTTCAATCAGAATAATAATATGCCTTTTTCCTAGTCCCTTCAGTGACAAACAAAATGTAACAAATAATTTATTCTTTGAAATGATCTCATTTTTCTTCACTAATTATCAACAAACAGGTGTTTGCTGCTCATATGGGGTCTGA
Organism: Chionis minor; assembly: GCA_013398295.1. Lineage (NCBI taxonomy): Eukaryota > Metazoa > Chordata > Aves > Charadriiformes > Chionidae > Chionis > Chionis minor. Next base: position 105,253 of record VZSF01005378.1, read on the forward strand.
GAAGTGTTGGTGAGAGTTTTCATCTCCCTGTGAAGTTGCTGTGAAAAAAAACAGGGGATGAGTTTACATTCAAACTCCACTGTCACTGTCCAGATACATGCTGTGTTCTGGTAATGAGCAGATTTCCTTTCTGACAGAGTAGAGTTATCCATCTCTGAGTGGGATGGAAATCTGCATACCCAACCTTACATTACAGTACCTTTTTTTAAATCATATCCTCTCTGGGAAAAATGATTTTAAGTGGGTCATTTAAGTCCTATTGTACTGGTTCATTCTCTGACAGGCTGATCCTGGCTTTGCAGATGGAAGTACCCGTGGAGACTTGGAGAGAGATTTTGACAGATTTCTGAAAATAGTGAGAATGTGCTCAATGGGAAAATACCAGGAGGCTGTGGTATATCTAAAATATTTTCTTATCTGCTCCCTCGCTAGTCACTAGTCACTAGATTTAGCACTTCAGAGGAGCTGGGCTTCTTGCTGGCTGGCTGTGAGTATGAAATCTAAGTTATCTGTTGAGACATGATCTCGTTTGTTTCTCAGAATTTACAACTCTGGCAGGTAACTCTATGGACATGCCCTTGTGTTGTGCTTGGTTTTGATAGATCCTTGCCGGTTTCATTTCACTGCCTTTGTTTGAGGGACCTAGGCTGACTGTATATTCTCCAGTGCCATAAGCATCATTTCACTGTGCCTTGTTAAAAAATGGACAGAATCTGTTGGCTTTGATTTTAAATCATGCACTCACTGTGCCCAAGTGGATCTTGGCTTGCAAAGCCAATCTGAGACGTGCAACTTAGAGGAAAGCATAGTAGCACTGTGAGAGCAGGAATTCAATTTAGGAAGTTCCATGTGGGATTGCCTCTGGACTTTTGTCATCGGTAGCATTGCCCTTCAGCTTCTAAAGGACTGACCTGAATCTCGCAGCCACACAGATGGTAAAAGGTGATTGCTAAGACATTAGTATATTGTTTTCCAATAAATAATCAGACAGCCTCAGAGAAGCCGATTGATGGCTAATTCTGTTGCACGTAGTTTTGCTCTCTTAATGTTCTTCCATATAGGATTTTACCCCAAATGTTTCAGTAGCATTGCAGCTGCTGAAGCCTTGTTGCAGCTGCTGAAGTGCATGGCGGACATATTTCCTTCATTAAATACTTTCAGGCTTGACTACAGCTGTGATGACGGTGAGGAGGCTAAGCAGTGACAGTGCAGGAGTGCAGTGACCTGTTCTGTGTCAAATAAGACAGTGTAGGACAGTGTCCTTCTCATGGGACATGGAGGAGGTATGGTATGGGACAAAGACAGGTTCTGTGCAGCACTGTAGGGTTTTTTGTGGGTTTTCTCATCTGAACGGACTTTCCAGAGAATAACACTGTGTTGGGAATGTATACATTGGCTTGGAGATAGGAGGCTAGCAGAAAAGCTGAAGACCCCTAGTGTTCCTTTTTGGCTCCTCTGGTCCCTACCAATTGTAATCTCATGCTTCATGGCTTTTTTCTATGCAAAAGATGAATCTTAAAGAAGTGAGTAGAAATTTCACAGGGGAGGAAAAGATTCTGAAAATATGAGTGGAGAATGGCTGGACTTTGGTAATTGGGATCACTATGCGCACAGTTTACTTCATATCAAAAACCTGTCAATAATTAGTTTATTTATTAAGAAGTAAAGTTGTCCTTGTGAAAAGGGCTAGCCCAGGTTAGTAATCAATTTATGGTTTTACAAAAACTCAGATGAGCTGTATTTGAACACTAACATCCTTAAGTATTTACCCAGGGAGCACAGATCTGAAACCTGAAGTTGGAGCATGTCTTGCAGACTGTATACAATTGTCTGGTATAGGATAAAGCGGACCTCACGTGCACATGCCACAGTTTGGAAATCATAGAATCATAGAATCATTTTGGTTGGAAGACACCTTTAAGATCATCAAGTTCAACTATTAACCAACCACTGGCAAGTTACCACTAAACCATGGACCTCAGCACCACGTCTACATGTCTTTGAAATACCTCCAGGGATAGTGACTCAACCGCTTCCCTGGGCAGCTTGTTCCAGTGCTTGAAAACCCCTTCAGTGGGTTTTCAGGTAGTTGCAGAGAGCGACAAAGTTTCCCCTCAGCCTCCTTTCTTCCAGACTAAACAACTCCAGTTCCCTCAGCTGCTCCTCATAACGTTTGTTCTCTAGACCCCTCACCAACTTCATTGCCCTTCCCTGGACACGCTCCAGCCCCTCAATGTTATTCTTGTAGTGAGGGGCCCAAAACTGAACACAGACCTCAAGATGGGGCCTCACCAGTGCTGAGTACAGGGGGACAGTCACTTCCCTACTCCTGCTGCCCACATTATTCTTGATACAAGGCAGGATGCTGTTGGCTTTATTGGCCACTTGGGTACACTGCTGGCTCATGTTCAGCCGACTGTTGGCCAACACCCCCATGTCCTTTCCTGCTGGGCAGCTTTCCAGTCACTCTTCCCCAAACCTGTAGAGCTCCATGAGGTTGTTGTGACCCAACTGCAGGACCTGGCACTTGACCTTGTAGAACTTCATACCATCAGCAAGCTCTCTGTGCTTGACTTGTCCTCTCCTCTTGTAGGGAGATATTGTACATGGGGCCTTGGGTGTCTTAAATTGTTGCGTGTGTGTATATATATATATGTATATAATCTTGCTTTTTTTCACTGGAATTGTTAACTACCATTAGCACTATTCTGCAGTTCATGTTTTTTTATTCTCCGATATTCCTTTTATTTTCATTTTCTAACTATTCTGTGTTCTAAATAAGTCAGTCCATCTGTACAGAAAACAAACACAAGAAAAGAGAGGGCAGAAGTTGCTTGTGCTCTTCAGGGTTGTTGCTTGTTTTTTAATATTGAAAATTATTTCCTTCTGCTTTTCCACCTTTACATCATTGGAGACTTTTTAAATAGTGGTAAAAGTATTCCTAATAAGACTTCCTTTTCAGATACCAAATTCAGTGGAACTTTGTACAACTTTGGCCATTTGTGATCCTTCTCATCTGCAGAAAAATAGTCTTGCAGTCGTGGTATTTTGTCTGCTATCAGAATTCAAAATTTGAAAAAGTTAAAATTTCAATATTCAATTTTCTAGTAACTTTTATTGAACTCTTCTGGCATTTGAAAAAATGCATTTTACTTGAGTATTTCAATGCAGCCTCCCCAGGCAGCTTTATTATGGGGGGTTTGGAAGAGCTATATTTGTTTCTCTGTTCTTTCTCTTGGCAGAACTGTATGTATTTCACTAAAGAAACTTCTTAAATAAGCAGAGCAAGAAAGTTCTTTGGAAGTCTGGAGAATAAAGGATTCATTCCGACTGCATATTTTTTCTACTTCAAAACCTGACAGTGATTAATCATAAAGCATTGCAAACAAAGGTATATTACTATTTTAGCACTAGTCATTTGCAGAAGATTTTGTTTTAGGATCAGCGCTATTATTTGTGCATTACAGTGAACAATGAGTGATTGTATCACAGCTCTCCATTCCTTACTTGCTTTGTTATCTTCCCTTTGTCTTCTATGTTATCTTCATTTTTTTATCCGCACTTGATACTTTCATCAGGTAATATAGGATGGATTTTTTCTTACTGCAAGGTGGAGTTTCTTTCTCATGAGTCCATGAGGCTAATCACATGTCTTTATTCAAGGCATAACTCAGAGTAAATTGAAGTCCCTTCATCTTCCCTCTGTTACATCTTTTGACAGATTTGATGGGCAATATATTTCAGAATTAATTATTTAATTTTGAAAACATGTATTTCTGCATTTTTCTTTTATAATGAGTGAGATATAAGTGCCCTGTGGATAATAGATTTTTGCCTGGTATAATTTTTGATAGCTTTTGGGAAAAACATAATGAAGGATGCTTAAAAATGTTATATGTGATAGAAGAATTGTATCAAATTATTGAAACCATGTGATCAGATGAGTAGCATGTACATAGAAAAATCCTTCAGGCCCTTGAAGAGATAGTTTATTGATCAAAGTTCTATGTGGAGACTAGGTGCACATTAAAATGGGCCTTTATTTCCACTTGTATTAACAGCATAATGGTGTTCAGTACTATGCAATGTTCAGTAAAAGTAATTTTGTACTTAGTGATTATAGGGTTTTTTTGTGTAATTGGTTTTTTTTTTACTTCATTGCCTACAAAATATGGTGGATCTATCAAATATTTTATTAGAAGGGGGTGAGCTGCAGATGTCTTTTTTCAGTTACTAGACACCTTTAATACATAACCTATCTCAAAGCAACCACTTTCTTCCATTTCTTTTACAGCTAATGGTGATGTCCTGTAGCACAGCTATTACTGCCATGGAAAGAGCTGAGTCTGGATTCTTCTATTTTTAAAACATTAAAACCTAGGCAGAAACAAAGCCTGAAGAGCACTTGCTCTGGTACAACAAGGAAGGGTACCGCTCCGTGACAAGGATTGAACTGTGGTCCAACCAGCTTCCCAGTGTTTGATGTGTTTTCTATCTCCTAAGCCTTCCTTGACTTACAGATATTGTTTTCATCCATTTGATGGCCACGCCAGTAAAAGAATCCAGATTTCCCTTTTACTGTAATGTGCTGTTAGCATATTTAATTCTGAATGCAGTTACGTTCGTTCATCTGACGTCACTGAGCAGCTTGGTTGAGGTTGACTGAGATCCATATATTCTGGCTGAGCCTTTCCAAGTCTGGCCGAGGAAAGCAAAAGTTCTTCTTCCCATCAGGTGCCATTCTTTACAGGTGATTTCACATTAGCTGTGGACTTTGATGGAAATAGCAGGTTATTCTGTTTCTTCCTGCATGGATAACAGGTTTCTCCCGATGTTTTTCCTTCTTTGATGTTAGGTAGAGCCTTTGTTCCTTTCAGAATGTTAATAAGAATGAAGCCATATTTCTACCATCTGAAAAAAGGATCGGCAGGGTTAAACCCTGTCCTAGTACAACTATTGAGAGACTGCATAAAAGCAGACTTTGATCCTACTTGCTGGTCGTTTTCCAAAAAGGCAAGACAGTGCATTCCCACCATTTTAGAAAGCATGGGAATAGGCCTGAATCAGATCACTTTTTGGACCTCCTATGCAGAATGCTTCATCTGAATCTAAGAATTTTTCAGTGATTCAACTTACAGAGCTGCTACCTGTATTCCTACTGAATAAGACTTTATTCTTTCCTGAATAAGGACTTATTCCATAGTAGATGTGTATGCCTGCTGCATCATTTACAAAATAGAATTATTTCAGAAGATTAATCTGATATTTATGTCCTCAAACAAAAGACAGATGTGAGTAATGAGACATTTAGTAAAAGTAAACATTGCTGTATTTATGCAATTTATTTTATATGTACATAGACGGTACCTTTCATCCAATAACATGTAAGTATCTTTTCAGCATTTATTATATTCTACAATGAAAAACATTTCAGTGTTTTTACTCTTGTCCCATCATTTCTACATTTTTGTCACATGCCTTAAAGCAGACTGACATGTTCTGTTTGCAAGCTGTGTTCCATTGCACGCACATTCTGAACACTTTCCTGCCTCTTCTTTCAGCTTTAAGTTCTCAGGCCCATCGCAGGTCTCAAAGCGTGTCTGCTGGTTTGTCACTTCTGACCTGATGCCTTTTTTCCTCTAAGTCTTTAGGAATGAAGCTAATCCTTCCTCCCAACATGCTTCAAGAAAAGACTAGTTAGCAGATCCCAAACTTCTTAAGAGATATTTTATTGCTTGGGACCAAACACACAGAGACATCAGGCTCCTCTCTTTGACTGTTCTCTGATCCAAATCTCACAACAGAGGGCCACAGACTTTCTTAAAGCTGCAGTAGCTGTGTAGCCAACTTTAACTCAGTTACATTTTTAAAATTAAGGTAGGCTTCTGTAGATTTGTTTGTGTGGAAGGCTGCAGTGTGACTCTTGTTCACTCACTGACTCATTGCTTTATTTTACTGCAGTGTTATGAAGGAAGTATTGCTGATCCGTAATATCAGTATATCTTCAATTGGTGTAAAGGAACATAAAGGCCTGAAGCAAGGTCTAGCTTCAAGACCTAGCTTTATTCACTTCACATTTTATAACCCTCAGTGGTAAGAAGTCAGCAGATAAAGTTCATTAGTATTTTTAGATCCTAATGGTGCTCTTAACCCATATGTCCAGCTCTCAAAGTACTTTAAAGTCAGATAAATATAGTTAGGTACTAACATCAAAATAGATGTATGAATTTTGCAAATATATCTTGCAGTCTCAATACCTAGTTAAATAAACTCAGCCTTCCTAATTGGTATGAGAGAAGGTTACTTAACTTATAACTTGATCACATAAATTTATAATGTACCAGTTGTGTGTGGAAGAATGAGGGAGATGGATGTCTGGTTTTGATTAAAAAGGTGTAATGAGACCCAGTTGTGGTAAACAGCATTTAGAAACATTAAATTGGTGAAAATGAACTTTTTTTTTCAGTAATGAGGATTATAAATCATTGGAGAAACTTCTACAGGGGTGTGGCACACTCTTCATACCTTGAAAGGTTTATTTGTTTAGCTATATGCACTTTAAATCAGATGGACATCAGCTGGTTTCAGTTATATGGTAACGTTCTTTGTCTCTCTATACATGGAACCACTCAGAAATTAGTTTTAATTTCATTGGAAATCCTGACATAAAAAAAGTTAAAACAAATACTGAAATTTTCCATAGTGAAAATGAAAATAAAATATTTACTTCTCAAGTGTTTAACTTTTGGGTCTCAGTAATGTTTCCATGTCATCTCATTACCAATAAAAAGGCTAGAAACTCCTCAAAGTGATACATTCAAAACAAAAAAATCCACATTTTAACTGAATATTTTAATATTGCTAAAATAAATGGAAGAAATGCAACCAGTATGTCTTTTCATGCTTTAAAATTTTGTCAGACAAGGGCAAAATATTTCAGTTTTAATGAAACTGCCTTTCCAAAAGCTAACTTAGGCCTTTGAATAAGGATTCTAATCAACCTTAAATGTGGAAGAGGCCAAGGTAGATGATGACAATTTTTTCTTTGGCCTGAAAATCTTCTCTCTTTCAGTCTAATCTATGAACAGAGCCCTTTATATATGATGTCATCTCTGTAAGATAGTCATGACTCGGAAGAGAACTTCAGCTTGTTCCTGCATGGCTGAAGTCAGTGTGGCTCCTGATGACAACTACCATGGAAGCGGCCTAAGCTCTTTTAGCACGAGGTTGCAAGTGAGCACCCGAGCAATATTGGCATGGTCTTAACTTTATTTTAGGCATGCTATGTGGAGAATTTATGCAGTAGAACTCATTACCTCCATGTGCAAGATTTTGTTGCAGAAGACTGTGAATCTATACTACATTTGTTTTCTGGGGATTAGATTTGCCTACAAGATTCCCTGTCAGAGGTGAATGCTTCTCAATTTGCATTAAAGATTTGGGCTTATAATTTCATGTAGAGAAAACCACTGTATTCTTTTTTCCCAGTTTCAGACAAAACTTGGCTGACGGTTAATTTGTTTTATTTCAAATTTGAGACTGTTTTTGAATGTCACATTCAAGCTCAAACATCAGTAATCAAACTCAGAGTTATCTTCATTAAAGTTATGTAAGTCTTTATATGCAAACTATTTTGATAGTTCAAATTCTGAGAAAATAAATATTTGATGAGCAGAGATAACCTAAGCTAAATAACATAGGCCTAATTTTAGGAATAATTCCCCGATAGCAGACTGTTTGGTTAAAGGAATACATAAAGAATAGTAGAAATAATAACTGCTTTTGCCACCGGCATTCTGTAAGACTGCAAAAAGCATAAGGTTTTTGTTTTGTTGTTTTTTTTTTTTTTAATTCCAGTGACTACAAGAAATCTGTGGCTATTTTATGACCACAAAGAAGAAGAATGTCTTCACTTATAAAAGCAGATGAAAAAGCTTCAAAATGAGAACATTAATCACAGCTGCTATTTTTCTTAGAAGGAATGATTAAAAGTCAGGTTCCGCTGCCTGTGTACAGCATTTAAGTGCAAAGGAGGTAACTGAAGGCAATCTCTGAACATCATGATAGCAGTAGGAAGCATGCAAGGGAAAAATAGGACGCCAGCCTACCATTAAAATCAGGCAATCCAGGACAACTTAACCAAAAACATTCTTTTATATCACTGATAAAATATTTAAAATAAACAGGGTGGGAGTGGAATCAAAAAATATCAAACTGAAGATCCCTGTAGGGAACAAATTATCTTTAAAGAGGAAAGGTTATATTTATTTAGAAATGTTTTTACAAAACCCAGCCCTTCTTGTGGTGGGGTTTCTTTTTCTGCCTAAACATAGTTATAAGGAATGCTGTAAGCTCCCGTGTCATCTTCATGGTGCTGAATACACCCACCAGGGATTGTGATTATACTTGGACGTGAACTAGCAATTTTTATGCCTGACCCACCTCTAGAATCTTCTGAAGCAGCCATTTGCATCTAAACTCCATAAAATATCAAATCCAAATCTTTACCGCTACTCAGGCCTATTATTACTGAGAATCTTAGAGAAATGGAGAAAAGAATAAGGCCCATATTCAAACAAATTTGCTTTCAGAGAAAAATACGTTAGGTAACCACAGGCCAGGGTTTGAGTTCACACTCTTACTTCGTTATAAAGCAGAACTGATGTCACTTTAAAAAATAAATAAATTTGAAAATCTTTTAGAAGTTAGGCATATATGTAATTTCTTTTCATAACCTAAGTTTTCCAGATCTTTAGAAAACAGCCAAAAAATAAAGTGCATCTCCTTTCCTCCTTAAGGATGTACCTGGCACATACCAAAACCCAGAAAACAGCAGTATATTTCTTTTTTCATATCATGCCTCTGCAAGTACTAAATCTGCAAGTAGGAAGAACTGTGTTTCCCCAGAGATATTCATACCCACTGCAATGATAAAAAAGATACAGCTGTGAAAGCATTGCAACAGCTGACCAGTAAATACAAGTGGAGACCAATTTCAACAACATTCTTTTGGCCACAGATTGTTTTGAAGTTTGACTGGACATCCCATATCCTTTATGAAATAGTTCTACAGTGATTCACTGTAGACAGGAAAATACCTCTCTCACAGCCTTCCAGAATTCATTCTTTTCAGGATTTTCTTTTTTACTGGGTATGCAGTTTTTACCATTCATAAACATCTCGGCTACAGATGAATTTTACTTCTAGCCTCATGCTTTCAGGATTGTGAAAGCTGGCTTTCATTTACAGAACTAGCACTAAAAAGTCAAAGGATGAAAAATGTGTTGTTTGTGGTTTGGGGTTTTTTTTCAAATCTGAAAAAAAAAAAAATCAGTAGTTTTGGTGATGGTGAGAATATCCCTTGCAGTTATTTTCTGTCAGATGCTGGTGTTAATGGAAGCTGCAGTAGTACGTTCAGAACTCTTTCTTCCTTGGGAAAAAAAAAAAAAAAAAGGAAAAAAAGAAATAAGAATTTTTTACTGTTCAGAATGGAAGTATAAAATAACAGATCTGTCTTGCTTCATGTCACCTTAGAGACAGATTCTGATGACTGAAGCCAATAGCCAGTGGTCTCATATGGAGCCAGAGCTGTTTTTTAATTTCTTCCTTTTCTATTTTAGAATTAACATCTGCTTTGCCCATGATGTAAGTATCTGTGTAAGTGCATGTGTTTGTGAAATGTGTATGGCTGTATGCCTGTGAATACATATAGGGTGTAAAAAAGGTAAGAAAGCAGATTTAAAAGGAATGGGTGAATTTTATTTATCAGAACGTTTTGGTTTTTCATGGTTTCACTGAATATCTTTTTTTTTTTTTCCCAAAAGAATGAATAAAATGAAGACCCAACAAAAAACATTGCCAAAAAGTGTTTTCTAAAACACTAAAATAAATGAGAGATGTTGAGCTCTTAAAAGCTGTTAGTTTTGAGTAGAAAAGCTCATGACTGTAGCTGACATGTTAGTGAAAAGCATCATGGACCTGCTTGTGCATTAAATATATCTTTGTCCTAAACATTAAGGGATTTTGAGAAAATGCATTTTACTTAAATAAAGGAAAAAGGACATCACTGTACAGGCTCAAAATGCAGACTGTTTTGTCTGTTACAAGATTATAACAAAAGCTCTCATCCTTCATTACAGAACCTCCAAAACAGGTTCACCTAGAGAAGGTTGGACAGGAATGCATCCAGGGTTTTGAAGTTCTCCAGAGAAGGAGACTCCACGACATCTCTGGGCAGCCTGTTCCAGTGCTCTGCTGCCCTCAAAGTAATGAAGTTCCTCCTCATGTTGAGATGGAAATTTTTGTGTTGCACTTTGTGCCCGTTGTCCCTTGTCTGGTTGCTGGGCACCACTGAAAAGAGTCTGGCCCCATTCTCTTGACACCCATCCTTTGGAAACTTTTAAGCATTGTTGGGATCCCCTCTCAGTCTTCTCTTCTCCAGGCTAAAGAGACCCAGGTCTCTCAGCCTTTCCTCATGAGAGAGATGCTCCATTCCCTTGATCATCTTTGTAACCCTTTGATGGACTCTCTCCAGTCGTTCCTTGTCTTTCTTGAACTGGGGAGCCCAGAACTGCACACAGTACCCCAGATGTGGCCTCACCAGGGCAGAGTAGAGGGGGTGGATGACCACACTCAACCTGCTGGCCACACTCTATTTATTGCACCCTGGGATACCATTGGCTTTCTTGGCCACAAGGGCACGTTGCTGCCTTGTGGTCAACTTGTTCACCAGGACTCCCCGGTCCCTCTCCGCAGAGCTGCTTTCCAGCAGGTCGACCCCTAACCTGTATGTTTTAGCGTATTGGATACTAAGTGCCACTTTTGTCCATTCAGAGCAAAGTATTATTTAAATTATTTAATTTTAAAAATGTTTTTCTTTCTATTGCCTTACATCAAAAAGTATTGCCTCTATTGGCTGAAGAATTAACTGTCTTTGCGAGAGTAATTGAATTGTTTGATGAGGTATTTGGTGAGCTTCTGAGGAAGTGAAAAGACACAAAAGTTTAGGATATTTCCATTCTGCAATAAGTTGGTGACTGTAACAAAGGAGATGTAATGGAAAGAGTTTTTATTTAACTAGATTTGGACATGCAAAGCAGTGAAGATGCCATTGCATGGACTTCAGTGGGAGCACAGAGCCTGCAGAAGGCTCAGATTCATATCCCTAAAGCTAAGCTATGCTGAAGACCATATAGGCACATCGGTGACTGCACGGTTTCTTGGGGTACTTGAACGAAGGTAGCTCTGCAACGAAGTCATGTCTGCATTCAGACCTCCCAGCTACAGTACTTTGGCATTAAGGAGACACTGACATTTTGAAGAATTATTGCTTGTGAAATTTGATCTTCAACTTGTAATTATATCTTCCTAGGTGTCCCTCCCTGTTGACACATCTAGAAAATTATTGTTAAGGGCATCTAGGGATACACAAGAAGATGGCAGGAAGTTGGTTGTGGTTTAAATAATAATTCCTAAAAAATCCTGATTGTCAATATCAGTGAAAGTCCCACGCAGAACAGTCTCTTACCTAATTTTTCTTTAATGTTTAGATTCCTTAGCATCCAAATTTATCAAATAATGAACTGTCTGCTTAAAAAGAAGGTCTTGATGGATTCAGTAAGTCACAAGTGTGTCCTGATTTTTGTCAACAAACCTTGAGTGTGGAGCATCTTGTTGTTTTTAATATCTCAAATATTATTCTCTCAAATATCTCAAATATCTGAACTTGGTTCCTGGCAATTGGAAGAGACTTCCAATATAACCAGGTCTAGATTTTCTACACTTTCAGTATAATCAGAGGAAGGACTGGAAGAGGAGAAGAATGTAATTGTCTGGTTTTCCTCATGTTCTCTTTCATCATGTGATACTGTCAAATGTGTGAAGTCTCCTGTCAGACAGAGGCTGTGTCTGCCTGTGACAGCACCCTGTGTGCCTCACAGGAGAGTTTCTTACCGAGGCGTCTTCTGAGTCTCTGACATCTGTTCCCCTACTTGGAATAAGAGCTTCTCTGCCTTCATGTATTTCTGTCATGTCTTGTGGAAACTTTCCACAGGTTTGCATTAAAATTTTCTTGGCCTAGTGACCAGTCACATATAATTCATCTCAAAAAAAGAAAATGTATATTTGAAGGCAGCTGAGAAAGTTCTGCCTGGTAAGACTGGGTCCCTGACGTGCTCTGGCTATTTGTCTTGAGGTCTTTCAGGAAGGATATGATTTGTGATGAAGCTGTCATGAAATAATTGGCTTGCAATGATGTATGGTGAGCCAGGTGAGGTATGCCTCCTTATGCTAAGAAATGGATAGCTTGGCAAAGCAAACATAGTTAGATCCCTTCCCCTTTTACGATGGCAGGGCTAGGTATAAATATGGGGAGATAAAATAGTTTAGAGGGTAAACTGCTTCTGAGTAGTATGGTTGTGGTCCCAACGCTGAGCACACTTGAATTGAAAACTGTCTTCAGTTTGTATCAAAAGCTTTTGTGATGCAAAGACAGTGTCCTTTCTTGTGTGTCCTCCTTAGTTGGTCCATAATGTATTGCTGGATCCTAGCTGCAGTAGGAGAGAACATGGCTCTTGTATTTACATTTAGCTTCACCTTTCAGTCTTTGCTTCAGGAGATTAATTTGTTAGTGCAAGCTTTCTACCAAGTCTGCTTGGTATTTTCCAAATACACATTCAACATCACTTCTTCTGACATGCATCTCCGCATAATTGAGCATTTAATGGCTTACAATTAGCATGCCGTCTTGTGACTTCAAAGCCCATGAAAGCTACAATGAATATTTATCATTATAAAACCACCATAAGTTTGCCCATCAAAATGATACAGGTACTACATTTCCTTTTTTTAATTTTATTTTTAATTTAGTCAAATCATTGCTGTAAGAGCACAAAAAGAAAGGAAAAAGCTCATTGATCCAGTGTACTGAAAATATTTTCAAAATCTACCAGTTTTTTGTTTGGTGATAACCTGTTTCCCACAAGCTGTGTTATACAGAGCACCTGTAAGCAAGCCAAGCCTGGCATGGAACAATTTGTTTAAGATGTGATTTTTACCAGAATGGAGAAAACAACACAAACATGTGTTATTGTAGATTGAGACCGAGTATGTCCTCATTCTAAAAGCCCATGAGTTACCAGCTGCTAACCATGATGCAGAGCAGCTGCACTGAGCCCCGGATCATGAGTGGGGCAGTGCATGCCGTGAGCCTCATTTCCAGCTCCCACCTCTGCTCACCTTCTCTTCATTGTCCTCTGGCCCCAGGTGCTGGATATCACACTTGATAGCTGTTAGACAGAAGACAAATGGACACTTATCATCAGTGGCAGAGTGCAGTTCATATTAACTTTTATTCCTCAAATCAAGCTCTGGGATGTCTGGGTACCACCTTAGTTTTACAGATCTGAGAGCAGACAAAAGAGGCTTAGCACAGTTTGGTGCTAAGATTTTTTTCTTTTTTTTGCCCAGAGTAGTTGAAGAACTACTTTCCATCAGTGCTATCTTAATGTCTTTAAAATGTGTGCCAGATGCAAACCCTTAATTTCATCTCCTCTGTCATATATAAATACGGCAATGGGTACAATAGGACAGGGTACAATTATTGCTCTCTGTTCCTAGTTGAGCTGCCTGAAATGAGTCTCTCTTCGACTCCCTTCTTGGTCTCAATAACAGCTTTTAGTGCAGCCCTCTCTGAAGCCTGTTCATAAGTCCTTTTAATTGACCGGGTTTGAACACAACATTTTCTTTTTGGTAAGAAGATAGCTGTCATTTACTCATACAAATGTTAGGCTAATCATAATTTTAGCCAAGGGAAATTTAGGCCAATGTATTTTTTTAGGTATACCTCTAGACAAAGAGGGATAGCAAAAGTTTTAGAAACCAGCAAAAGGGACAATCAGTCATCATGCCAAATCAGTCAGAAATGCTGACAGGGCTAAACATGTAGACACTATTTGTTCTTATGATTCACAAACATAAATCCTCCAGGGTCATTAGGTGTCTGAACCATCTGCCCTTTGGCACCTCTGCAGCAAATGGGTAAATCCATCGGTACCATGTAGGAGCCATCGGTTCTCAAATCCTGTTTCATCTTGATTTGGGGAAACCTCTCTTTTTTCACACTTCATAAGATTATCCTAAAAACTGGCCTTAAAACCTGTCTGTTTAGTACCTCTGCTAGGTTTTGTGGAGGAATAATTATTCCTTATTCAGTTTGCTGGCTCCTATGAATCCCTTTCCTAGATACTCGTCTCTCTCTGTGTCTGGGCACTTAGCCCAGGCTGTAGATTTCAAAGGCAGTGCCGTGCTGAGAGGTTAGACACCATAATGTTGTAAGTACCTTTGTGCATCTAGCATTTCATCATTAGCTGAAAATTGATACTCTGTTATTTGTTTGAGCAACAGCTGTATATGCAATATAAAGATAAGGGCGTACACAAGGTGTTTTGTGTGTTGGAGATAGCTTACACAATTCATTATAAAGGTAACAACACGGCTGAAGTGTGTTTTATTTTGTTCCTATTAGTACTTAACACATTCTTCAGCATAGAGATGCTAAGACACACTGTACCGTCATGATTGAACTTGCTGCTGCGATGATGGAATGGTGTTTCTTCTACACCATCTTGACTGAAAATAGCTTTTTTAGATACTGCAGTTTTTCATTGCTTGATATCCATTCCACATAGAATGGAGGTGGCTGTGTATAGTGTATTATATGTACGCATTTTGTAATATTTGCATTTGAGTTTTATGTGGAAAGAATGTTTTTTTCCTAAGGGCCATTGCATGAATAGAAATGGTTGGAAAATGTACTCTCAAAATTTATGAGGTAACAATTTATTCCTTTATGTCATTTTTTAGGATCTGTTTTACTTTTTGTGCTTGAATGACTTTGGGGACAGTTGAGAGCTTGGCACTGTTTTCCAGTTTTTCCTTTTTAACAGTGAATTCCTGTTAGTTAAATTTACAGGATGTCTACTAAATATTTGTCTTACAGTTCAGACCTGTTACTTGAAAGAGGTTGCAGTAAAGGGCTTTTTGAGTGTCTATCACAATAGCTTAATATCACTTCAGAAGATTGGCTAAAGCTTTTCATAATACAGTGTCCAACTTTTCATTACTGGATTGTCAAAGATACCTGGTGAATATGAGGGTCACCTGCTATATGGGCTCATCTGTTGTTATTGGCAAATTAGCGTCCGTCATGGGGAGCCAGGCTGTTCATAAAAACGTGAAGAGATGTGTTGTCAGGGATAGGCACTCTATTTCAGTTTAAAGCAGATAAATTATTTATATCTTATACTATTTATAGATGGTAAAAAAATGTGTACAAACTGTTTGTGTTAGAAATGGCAGACGTTCTGATTTGCAAATATTATTTCTTTCATGTAAAGCAGAGAAGAATTCAGGATAAATCTATATGGTGGTACGCATCTCTCAATCTAATAAAATAATAATGTAGCTTCCTAAGAAATTGATGAATAGATGAAAAAGGTGATATGTTTGCCTGTGACTAAAACTGGCTGATTTCATTTGAAAGTTGTTATTTTTATACTGTCAGTTGATAATTCTATGCTTCATTTATGCCATGTCTAAACTTGATTCAAACTTAGGATCTGCCTCTGCAGAGAACTATTGAGGTCGATGAGATTGTGTAGAGGTAGAACAAAATCTGATAATGAATCCCCATGATTTTCTAAATATTACATTTGAGTAAAAGAAATACAAAGGGCTTCAGAAATACCTTTATTTTGGTGCTTGGTTTTTTTGGTTTTTTTTTTCTTAAAGACTAAATACATTTAGCTTAATAAAGCTAACACAAGGGACCCTCGAAACTTCTACATGTAGCTCTACATCCCAAGCTACATCTGTCTGGACACCTGTTTTTGTTCAAGTCCTATCACTGACACTGTGTATAAACCCATTTTGTAAAGTACTTCGGAAAAACATAAGGTTCACATTTTGATAGGGTTGACAAGATAGTTGAGAAAGTTGGAAAGCCTCTCCATATACCACATAGCCATCTAACTGTGACTTTAGTTGTTTAATTACCTTTAATATGTAGGCATGTATATGCCTCAAATGATCTTATACATCAGAAAATAAATACCAGCATTCATTAAAAATAGAAGAGCTCTTTTAAAGCACATTCTTATTCTTACTCATGCTGAAGGTAATCTTTGCTGTAGAAGTATTTAGATGCAGAGATGCAAAAACTATCATTTGCTTTGCCTTGGCCTAGTAACATGTCACTTTTTGTTGTAACTAAACATTTTCCCATTTTCTTCATTTCCTGGTTTTATTAGTGATTCTCCACAAGAGGCTCTTTGGGAATAATAGGCAACAGCAAATATTGGTGGGAGTTAGATGTGCCACTGTGAATCAGGCAATAGTTCTTAAAGGAAAAATAATTAAAATAAACAAATCAACAAACAATTACACAAAGATCATCTACGGTATAGGAGGTTGGTGCCAATGTGGACTTAGTGCTTCATGAAACAAGCTCAAGGAATTTGTCTTGTCTGCGCAAACAGTTTGTAACTGGGAAGTAGAGATTCCCCTGCACTAGTGTATGAAAGCCACTAGCAATCACTAGGTTTCTGTAGACATTTTTCCCTTTTTGCAGGACAGGTAAAGTGTAAAGATTTCCATTAGCACTCTCTTCCTTCTGGCAGGAAGAGATATAAATATCATCTCTGAATTTGTGTTCATTTGCTGATGTAATTTAGAATATTCAATGACAACCCAAAACCTCTTAAATAATTAAGACAACTTAATTAAGAATGTCATAATAACAATTAGAAGTGATTTGTGTGTATTCATTCATAAGAGAACATTTCAAGTTCTCTGCTTGATTCTGTAACCACAGCATTTGTTGTTAACCTTATACTCTCTGCTGAAAAAGCAGAGGTATATGATAGTATCTGATACTGAAGAGCCACATTATGAACATAAGATAATTGTCAAATTATGGCTCCACAGTTAAGTGCAATCCTATGGCGAGGCTGGGTTCTCAGCTGCCATAAATTAGGGTAGGTCTGCAGAACTTAGTCCAGCTGAGCCAAAGTACGGCGTTTGGGGGCCTAGCTCAGGATCTTGTTTTAAACTTTCTATAAAAAATAAAGTAACAGGTACCTGAGTTGAACTCTTTAACGTACTATTGAGTGTGTAAATTTGTACAATGCATATGTCACAATAAAAGATAACTTTTGGCTGCACTGCCTTATGCCTTATCTCAGATTAGTGTCTTGTTTTCTTTGCTTGCCTGGTTAACTATGGGTTATCCAAAGTGTGGGTATTTAACACATTCAAATTATTTTTCTTTCCTTTTAAATTTTTCTCAGGAGGCGTTTGCATTGCTCAGTCACTCAAAATCCCTCGGGAACCAAGGCCAGGAGAATTTGAAAAGATCATCAAGCGCTTGTTGGAAACTCCAAATGCTCGAGCAGTAATCATGTTTGCAAATGAAGATGATATTAGGTACCTGTTTCCTAATTTTTTGTGTTAAAGATGTTCTGCTCAACTGGCTGATGCAGAACAGAGTAATGGAGGAGGTTTCAGATTTAATCTCTTGTAAAAATTCTTGGAGCTCTGGTGATAAGAAATTGACTTGCAATTATGTTGTGGGCTGGTCTTTTATTCTGTGGAGGTCTAGCATGTTCCTAGTTCCTAAGAGTGAATCTTCGATAGATTATTATCTGGTGACTGAAAGGGAAGAAACCAATAAGAATGGTAGAAAAATATGGCTAAAGATGAAACAAATTAACTTGTACAGTACTGTATCTTGAGTTCACTACAGCTGTTTTTGAATTTGCTTTAGACTGTGAAAACTGTTGGTTAATTGGTTAGTGTGAAATTACTTATGCATAACCAGAATTAATGCTGTGGATTCTCAAGTTCTTTGTAAATGCAGTTTATTTAGTGATATGTTTGTGGTTTATTTGCAGGCGAATATTGGAAGCAGCCAAAAAAGCTAATCAGTCTGGACATTTCCTCTGGATTGGCTCAGATAGTTGGGGGTCAAAAATTTCACCGGTTCAGCAGCAAGAGGAGATCGCAGAAGGAGCAGTAACCATTCTGCCCAAAAGAACATCAATAGATGGTAGGAATGCACATGGCACAAACCTGTCATTTTCTGACAATATTCAAGCGCCTTAGCTCTCTTAAAAAAAAAACTAAAAAATCGCGTAGTCCTTGATTACAGGAAAATCAGGGAAAACTTGTGTTGACCCAATCCAATATCTATTTAATATCTCTGTTAAAATGAGGAGATGCTGAATCTGCAATTGGGTAATCTTATAAATGTCTAATAACTAGAGCATGTGTGGTGGAGAACTTCTTACCCATAGCCTGGTGGTCCTTTAGGACAAAAAAAGAGAGTATCAGATGGATGATAATCCAACACATTCTCCTGGGAAGAGATCAATCTAGGCTCTGGTTTCCTCTCCTAAATTTATTTTAAGAAGCCACTATATTAACAAAGTTTCTGACTCGGTCGATGACGTGAAAGCTATTGGTTTGAATCACCTTATTCCTGGGAGGGTACTGGACATAATAACATGTTTTACTGTCTGGGTAAGTGCTCTAAACTGGTAAACAATCAGAAAAACTGAGTCCTACTAATGTTACTTGAAGAATTTAGCCACATGGAAACATTTGTAAAGAGCTTATTCCAGATGGTATGTGTTAGTCATGATTTCATTATGGCTGCTGGGTTAAAGGGGTAAGGCTGGTGCAGAATCTGATCAGGTTTAAGCAGGAATCTCTGGTTTTTCCACTAGGGTCATTAAACATATAAATAGAAGCAGAATTTTAGGTGTCCTGGAAGACTTCTAGTTCAACAGAGAGCTACCTGGTGATTTTAGGTGGCCTTGAAATGAAATGTATTTGCCTCACAGTCTGATTATAGTGATTATAGTTTGTCTAATTTCTTGTAAGTATCCAATTCTTTTCTTGGGTCATCTGTATATTAAAAATTTCCCTAACCATTTGCATGGCATTTTTTTAATTATAGAATTCTGCTGGAACTTTAGAGACTCTTTAACTGCTGTAGGTACTTAAAAAAAAATAATCTTATTCTACAGCAAATATAGGATAATAACAAATATGTTTTTTTTAATCCTTAGATACTACTATACTCATAAAATATCTTATAATAGTTTATACCTCAAAATTTTTCTTGCTTTGATATTTATAAAAAATCTATTGTTGTCTTTAAATAACTATTTTTATACTGTATTATATTTTAATGCTTCTTTCACTTCTCTTAAATGTAGGATTTGATAGGTATTTTCGGAGCCGAACGCTTGCTAACAATCGAAGAAATGTATGGTTTGCAGAATTTTGGGAGGAGAACTTTGGATGCAAGTTAGGATCGCATGGAAAAAGAAATAGCAATATCAAGAAATGCACAGGTAACAAAGTAAAATATTAACTGTAAGTTTTTTATTGGAGTGCAGGAATGGAACTGCTTTCTTTTCATCACTTCTGGCTCCCTTCAATTCTCCAATGCAAATTATTTTGTTCTCAGAAAAGTGTGACTTTATCTCAAACCTGAAGAAAAAATTCATGGGTAATGTTTGAGAAAGTTATTAGTTAATTTGCACAAATCTAGTGATGGTACAGATCTTGTTAAAGACCTGTGGCTGTGGTTCAATTCCATTCATGTTTTCCAATGACCTCCTTTCTCAACCTATCTATGGTTGTCAGTATGATTTTTTTTTTTTTTTTTTTTTTTTTTAGGGAACAGGTACATCACAGTAATTCTCATACTGTTATCCCTGAAGTATATATAGAGAAAATTAAATTTCTGTGTAAACTATTGAGGCCTTGATGATATGTCAAGTCACAAACTCCATATTTCGTTTATGAACCGTGTTTGAGGATGGAATAAAAATCAAACCAATACGTCCTTTTTACTTGTCCTCATGTGAAAAGAAATTCCGGGGTTCTACGTCGTACTGTTAAGCTGAAAGTGTCTATGAAGTTTGTGCAAAAACTCAATATAACTGGCACTGGTGTTCTCAAACCTGCTCACTCAGGCATCACACCGGGACACAATTGTCACGACAGTTAATATAGCAGTCACATCAGTAGGTCTGAGTTTTCATCTCACCTGTGAGATGTTGGCTTTTTGTTTTTCCTTGTCCTTCCTTTACTGGTTGCAATGTTTTACAAGGTTTACTCACAGAAGGCTAAAGATTGCTACCTTTAGTCTTCTGTGACTACAGCAGACTGTTTATGGTACTTTTTGAATAGATAGTTTTTCCTAATGTGAGGGTTTCTGGTGTCATTTGCTTGATTATTGCCGCCACCCTTACCAGTACTGGTAGTGACCACCATCTCTGCGACTAGTGGCAGCAGTAATAATCAGTTTCCTGCACTGCATACAGAAGTCATCCATGTGCCTTGAGTTCCCTGGCAGTGTTTTCTTTCAACAAATATTTTCCACGTGGAACGTGAACATTTTTGTTCTCTTCCTGTTCCAAGATTTCTGGCTGCCTGGTGACACTGTCGTGCTGCCTTTGTTATGAGGGTGCACTTACAAACTTTCTGCAAACAAAGGCTGCGCGCCAGCACCACACTTCTGGGTTTGTCAGACAGACATACCATGCAGTCTCCAGAAACGTGCACCGTTAGTCCTGTGCTTCCTGAACCATCAGATTTATTGTATGTGCACTGTGCCATTGATTCAAAGATTTACTGCACTGGGCTTTGCAATGTACGGATAAATGTCACAGAGAAGTATAAAAGCCATGCATGCACTCTTTCATTTCAACAACACTGTCTCTTTTTTTTGCCTTTTACCACATACTCCACAAATGAAAGGATGATATTCAGTTCCTCACTGAGCTAAATGATAGCTCATTACTCTAATCCTTTACTCCTTGGCCTTGATTCATACCACAGTAAGTCATGGCTGGGTAGTTACCCATATCTGGCAAGAGATTATCTTATTTTTACTGTGTTAAGTGGAAAATAGATGGTTTTTTGAAGTTCTTCAGGTGGAATGAGTGGTGTATGGGCTGTAGTTTGGGAAGCTCTAAATATTACCACAGATGGTTGTATGACTTGTTTCAGCCTCATCACATCTGTCGAATTGAATTACCAAATGAAAAGTAGTGTATAAAATGCATAGGCCGTGTCTTGATAGATTCAAAGTAATTTGTGATTTGAAGTGGATATCCGTATATTTTTATGAAACAAAATTGTGGTATGCTTTCTGTGCCTGAAACCGGAAAGAAAATGTATTTTCTGCACCCAGGAAATTAACATGTTATCAAGGGATAGGATTAAGATGTGGACAATCTCATATGAAGATTGCATATGCACTTTGACCTGCAGAATACAAATTCTTCTATAAGTAAGAGTATGTATGAGTGATAGGAACCTTGACTAAAACCACTTGAAGGTGGCTTACTACTATAGAGAAGACAATTGGTCAGCAGCAGACCTGAAATAAACTGGTGATTCATCATGATCACTATGCTCATCTAACTCAAATTTAAAGAGTTGGATAACAAAAAAACCCACAACCCTGAAATCTGTTCCTTTTAAGTAAACTGAATCAAGAGATGAAGGTGGAAGTTCAAAATAAAGCTCCTGTGATTTAAGGAGAAATACTAAGTGGAAAGTTGAGGGAATGACCTCAAGTCTAAATGTAGAGAATCATAGATGGCATCCTGACCCACCCCAGTTCATATCTAATATCATTAGATATTAGGAAGAAGTTCTGTACTGTGAGGGTGGTGAGGCACTGGAACAGGTTACCCAGGGAAGTTGTGGAGGCCCCATCCCTGGAAGTGTTGAAGGCCAGGCTGGATGGGGCTTTGAGCAACCTGCTGTAGTCAGAGGTGTCCCTGCCCATGGCAGGGGGGTTGGAACTTGATGATCTTTAAGGTCCCTTCCAACTCTAACCATTCTATGATGCTATGATTCTATATGTCCTTGTCTTCTGTGCACGAAAGAGAGGCAGCAATGAAGTCCTGGCTCGTTCTTTATAGCACAGCCCTGAAAGCGGACAAGTCAGTCTACTATGATCTACGTCTGCTAAAGATTAAAGAGGAGAATATCCCATCTGTGAATTTATCTTTCCC
This sequence comes from Chionis minor, assembly GCA_013398295.1. Taxonomy (NCBI): domain Eukaryota; kingdom Metazoa; phylum Chordata; class Aves; order Charadriiformes; family Chionidae; genus Chionis; species Chionis minor. The sequence continues at coordinate 127,350 of VZSF01005378.1, forward strand.
TTCATGGTCGAGTCTGCTCTGAAATAATGGCGTGACATGAATGAACCCCCAAATTCTAATAGGATATAGGAGCTGTTACATTTAATGGTTTATAGGAATACTGAAGACTTTGATCTGTGGCCTATCCCAGCTCCTAGTTTTCTCTGAAACTTGTTGTGTACTTTCTCAGTTCTAAATTTCAGCTCCATTCTTAAAGGAATATATTCCCATCTCTAGAACTTGCTCTCTAGAATGGTGCTTGAACTTACAAGCACCATTTATCCTAATTTTTGCATATTTTATCTAGGCACTGCAAGTAGTAAGGTCCTCTTTGTCTTTTGCCCACCAGCCTGATTTGTATGTCATGTCAATAGCCATTGATACACTGAAAGAAATCCAGAAGTTTGAGATACAGCCATAATCTGAAAATCTATCTCTCTCTCCAAAGATATTAAAAGGCAAATTAATAGGAAAGTTTTCTCAGTTTTGAGATGTGTTTTATTAGGCATTCCTGTTTATCTTAGCTAGGAGGTACTCGAATCTTTTTCTCACGTGACACTTGTAATTCCCAGCAGCAAAACTGATATCTCTGTTCTCTATTTAGACAAATAATCTGTTCATAGCTTTAAATTTTTACTACCTGCAGTCAGGATGCTACCAATCTAATCTGATTTCAAGCATGTTTTTTTCCTATGGAGATACTAGAAAATGCTTTGTAGTGAAAAATATTTCTTTCTTTTCTTTTCCATGTAAAATCAATGGTCTTTTTAGCACTAAAAGTCCTGAAAGGGATTTCCTCTCTTTCAAGGTTAAGAATTACAAAAGAGCATAGGCCTTCTTAGTTCCTTATACATACCTCCTGTTCTTACACATTACTGATTATTATAATCTAGTGTTGTAATGGTTTAAACAGTTTATTTAAAGAAAACAACTGTTTTAAAACTGTTTAAAAAACCTGTTTATTTGTGGTTGCTGTTATTTCTTATTCCTAAAAGAATTTGTGCTTCAGAGATATATAAAATAATAACTTTCTTGGGATTTTGCCTGATTGTTTGTTTTCTGATTTTTGCCAATTTACAGAAAGCAATGATTCACCTAGACTTTGAAAAAGTAATTGCTTTGACACTATTGATTTGCAACTAGCTCTATGCGTTTGTGAATGTGAATGTACCTTGATCAAATCATCAAGATTAGAATAATTTGTTTAAAAATATTAGAGATTTTTTTGTTTCCGGAACTAAAGAAAAAGTCAAATCGGGCCATTAACTTAATAAACACAAAACAGTTATTCAATGAATACCCTTAAACTTTTTTTATTGGGGAATGGGAAAGAAATTTGCAGAGAAAAGTTGTTTGTCTTACTACAACGAAACAGAAAAGAATGGAGCACTGCAAGGACTGAGCTGTTTGTAGAGGTTACAACAAGACTCACTTTACATATTTATTCAAGGTGCAGTTTTTCTATATTCAATAAAAAGATCTTTAGCAAGACATAAATCTTTCAGGGATCTTGAATAGCCTTTCTTTAGTACTGAAATATCTTTGTGGGAATGGGAACTGAGATGAGAAGTTTTTCATGCATCCCTGTGCCCCAGCAGAAAACTGGAAAGACAGAGACAGCACTCATCCTTTGCTCACCTACATTCTTCAAGAGGAAGGGCCTGCACCATGGATGTGGGCGATGGCAGAGACAGTATGCCTCTTCCTACACTTTAAATCTAACATCCTGGATAATTTTCTCATACCCTCAGCTTCCTCTTTGACTCAATTGGTGGGCCAAGTTTTTGGTAGCTGAAGATTTAGCATTATTTAGAAACATTGTGGGCTGACCAGATATATTCCTGGTGGTGTGTTGCTAGCTCCAGCCCTTGGTTGTTGAGCTATTGTCAGTCCCACCTTAAGGTAGGTTTCTAGACCTTGTGTTTCTTGAGAAATGTACAAAAGTATGAATACGAAGATTTGAAAATGAAACAAAGATATCCCAGAGTCATCTTTTAAAATTACATTGAATTGTGGGGCTGACAATATGCACCATGGCTCTTTCAGAAGACCAAACCACAGCTATAGAAAACGAAAGCAGCATTAACGATGAAGAGGGAGAAGGATAATAATTAAATGAAATGTACTCAGACTTGGCTCCATTAACCTCAGAGTGTTAATATTTGATTTTATTCTAACAGAAAGTTCTGAAGAAGTCCTCTTGTGTACACATGTAGCTTGTGTATGCATGTGTAGGCAGACAGAAATCTAGCAGGAAGTAAATTTTCATATTGTATCATGTTTTAATGTATACAATTGTAGCCTCAAATTCAAATCAGGCATAAGAAGATCCAGTTCTGTTGAGAATTGTTGTGGATTTCCCCTGTAGTATCCCATCAAGGCATGCATTTATCATAGTATTTGCAGTCTTTGAACAGCAAAATGTGGCCTTTTAATAAAACCTCAACAAAAATGTTAATTAAAAAAGCTCCGCCATGCACATCCCTACAGAAGCAGTCTCTCCCCTGTTTTGTATAGTTAGCATTTTAACTACTCTGCGAACCTAATCAGCCTTTAACTGCCTATAATGACGGACTGCACTGCTAAAAATAAAGATGGAAGAGTTTCCAAAAGTATATAGAGAACTGTGTAAATTAGTCTAATTTCAATTTGCTATATCAAACTGAACTATTTGTTTCACTGAAAAAAAAAAATCACACTGCAGTATAATAGACATCATGCATAGCTAGGGACTTTACAGATACATTATTTAATTGTTTTCTCTTAACTAACCTCTTCAAAATACAATTGCACCTAAAAATATTAAGAGAAAGAGGTAGATTTACTCATGTGTGTATGCAGCCACATTGCAAAAAATTTATAGAACAAATTGAAAAGTTCAGTAGCAGAATGTGAATCTTGCAGAAGTACAGCACGTTGTTATTTAGTTTGAGTAATGGTTCCATTACCATCAAATCACACCTAAAGTAGTTATTTTTCCCTTGATGAGACCTTCATATAGTTAAAAAAATCAACATAGTTGCAGTTGAGATGCATGGTGCTTTGTACCACAATCCCCAAAAGGCACTAAGGCTTAGAACGGACTGTTTTTGAGCACAGAGAAAGAGCTGCATGCTCTTCCTCTTTGTGTGACTCGTGTTTTGTGACCAGTATGTTCAGGCATGAGGTAGAAAAGACAATTCTTATTTTTTCTCTTCTTTTGCTGTTTGCCATTTTCTTGATTGCTATTTGAAAAGTAGCTTATAAACACACTGCAGAAGGATTTTTGACTTTTTATTTAGATTTATAAAATGTCTATCACTGTTTTGTGTATGTGCAATAATTCTGTGTAAAATCACAGTAGTCAGATTTGCAGCATGATAAGCAGGAGCCAAGCTGACTGTTGAATCTTTACTACCCATCATATCATTTGGACACAAAAGACTTTGAGGAGTATTTGTCATAATCTAACCTGTTTTTTACTCTGCTTTGGATGTTATCTCAGAATCATGAGAGTGTGTGTTACAGGTAGATGCACTGCAGTGGTCCCATGCTTCCTCTAATGCAGCATTAAATCAAACTGCATCATGTGTCATTAAATAATATATGGAGCCAGAGAGCCTTTACTTTTGTTTTTAGGACAATAGATCATGTCCCAGGTGGCACCAAGACCTCTTCCAGTGACCAAAATGAAGTTTAATCTCTTTATTATGGTATACCGTAAGCCATAAATTCACTGTTTTTGCAGATTTTGTCTGGTTCCCAATTTCAGAAGCCTGGGTAGTCAATTCCAAAGAAAAAGATGATGGCTGAGGATCGTGAGTGACATTCTGCTAAAATTAACAAGACTGAAATAAGGTCTTTCTCATGCCATACATCAGGTCAGAATGTTTAGACCAAATTCTGTCCTGATGGTGGAGAACTGTTAGGCATGAACCTTGCTGTCTCTCTGCCGTCAGTGTCTGATAGACTGATAAGCATAAGCAGTGACTGATAGGTAGAAGACCACGGCTTAAGGTATTTGATCAAAATACACACATTCAGTTGTCTTACAAAGGGCTGGTTCTGGCTCTTATTGCAGAAACTAGAGAATTTCAGAAAATTTAAGTTGAATAGTATTTCATTCCAGTAACTGCTAAAGTGCGTAAGTATTATTCAGTATGTCTGAGAGCTGTCAGATCAGAGGACCTGACATGTGGTGCCCATTCATTGATTTGATTTCTTCATTTCACTTGCTGTTAGCTATTTTGTTGTTTCACCAGTTGGTATTTTTTAGATCTCTTTATAATATATCCAGTCATATATTGCTTCTCAATTCTGTTGTCAAAGCTTAAATTCACCTACGAAACATAGCACTTAAAAAAGCTTCTTATCTAATATGAAGAAGGTATTGTTGATATACTCCAGAGAGGTCTTTGTTTCTCTATAATTTTATTCATAAATAGGAACTCAAGTCTTGTATTCTGTCAGGAAATATATCAATTTTAGATTTGTAATGTTTTACAAAGTTATGAGTCATATTCCACTGCACAATCGTTTAAATAGAGTATCTTACCATTTTAGATTTGGTACACTTGCTGTCAAGTTGAAATACTTCTAATATGTGTATGTAGGTGCACATGTGTAGATATGTTTGCTAGTAACTTATGAATCCAGAAATTCTTATTCCAGATCAGAGCCTCTGCAAGAATGGTGTATCCCAGTGAAATAATTGTTGCTTTAAGTACAATTTTGTGTGAACTATGGAACTGCACTTTCTCAAAGGTAGCTTCAGAAAACTTGTAACCAATATTACTCTGTGATGTAACTTAGATATCAGACATGTAAGAATGTCATCTCTACACAATCCTTGCTCATGAGAGACGATAGTAAATTACTCTGTCATTTCCAGTACCAGCCCAACCACTTTGGACGGGTGCTAGTAGAACGGGAAAGTTGATAGTTGAAGTGTTGCACACCATTCTTCATCAGTTTGCCCTCCTGGTCTGCCACAAACAGACCCTTCCTATGAACGGGAAGACAAGTTCTGTTTGAGCCCAAGTCCCACATATCCTTCTTCAGGTACATAAGATATTTGTTGTTTTCCCTTCTGAGCAAGTTCTTGTTATCCTTCCTTGTGAAAGGACTGCAAAAACTGTTTTAATTTTGTGTATACATCATCTTTTCCATTATTCAAGCATTTTAGGTTACAGTGCTTAAACTTTTTATAAGTATGCACATTTGGTGTGTAATCATACTGTCTGACTAGATGCATCATAAGACTGCAAGTAGTGCAATAAAAAAAATAGTTTAAGTCTTCAAAAAGGACTACTAGCTGCAATGTCTTTGGATGTGGTAACCATTGTAACCTCATAGGTGGTTACTAATCCTTCAGACCTATTGACTACTGTCCAACCACTCTACCACTGTTCTGTGAACTAATCTGGTTCAGGATTTTGAAGGTGAAACTTTGTTACCCACATCAGCAGCAGGCATGTTAATTTGATTGAAAGTATTCTTCCATATTCGCAAGTAGCTGTCCATTTTCTCCTGGTCTATTGTGTGGTGGGGGTTATCAGCTGGGTAGAGAAAGAGTGGCCTTTGTGAGGTACCTCCTTCTCCAGGCAGCCCAGGTGCCATGAGACCATGCCTGTGTTGTCAAACAGTGAACCTCTGCAGAGCAAATCAGTTGATGATGGACATTTGAGGTCCTTACTGTACTTGTTTCAGGAGATTTTACTTCAGGTTAGTATGGTCCTTTGACACAGAGGGACATAGCTGTATTCCTGCTACTCATCCTACAGTTTGGTTCCCTCTGAAAGGCACTTGGATTATGCATAGCAAGACTGCTCCAGCATGGAAAGGTGGGCTTAGTTAGGAAATTCATTTCAAAAACACGTTTCTTACCGAAATAAAACATAAGTGTAGCTGCAATCAAGGGACTGAGTGGGTGGAGCTGAAGAAAGGTAGACCCCTCCCATCTAGGTTTTTCAGAGTCTGTATGATGAGGGAAATTGGCTGCTCGTGACATGGATCCCTGTGAGTAAAGAAGAAGGAAGTAGATCCCTCTCTGCACTCAGTTCCTGTGAACAAGCAGGATTTGACTGCTCTTGGCCCTTATTTGCAGAAGACCGCTAACTACAAACTAATTACATTTTTCCATTGTTTAGTTGTTCTGAGGGGAAAAAAGCCTATTCAATACACATCTCAATACTTATAACCTATTTTTAATATTCTTGGAGTATGCACTGATTCAAGATATGTATTTAAATTTACCAGGATGTAGTTTCTCAGTAGATCCAAAAAAGTAGCTTGTTTGCCCTGTTTTGTAACTGCGGAAAAATATCATCTCACACATATACTGGAATGCAGAGTGACTTACAACGTAAACTGTTAATACAGCAGTTCCCACAAACCAGCTTTTTCTCTATTAGTTAATATTGATTTGCAGAATATCAACAAGTTAAAACAAATATAAGCACAAGAGTAAAACAAAAGAAATTAATCTTTCTATTGTGATCTTTCTACTGATTACGTTTGATATTTAAAAAATTTTTAAATTTATTCTGCTGTTAGATACCAGCAGTACCCCAAATAAAAATATATTTTTAATAATAATATTAATTTTATAATATAATTAGTATAGGTGGACTAAGTGGTTTCATGATTTTGTGAAACAGCAATGAATACTTAGTGTGGACTGCTTTTAGATCATGAACATTTTCAATACATTGAATTTACCTGTGAAATACCCCTGATTTATAAATAATTGCTCACCTTTTGTGGAAGGGAGTTCAGATTGGTGATCTGTAAACAGATGCAGGTGCTTTTTAATCTACTGAGTAGAATTTTATTGCAGAAATAGACCCAGGAAAATCAATGGGGCATACATAATGGGCTGTAGTATAAATCAGTGTAGAAAAAGAGGTCAGAATTTGGCTTTTAATGGATAAATGTATCCATTAAATGTACCAATTATAGTTCAGTATTTCCAAAATATTATTTGTATCCAATATTTGAGATAAGTGTTTTTGTATGGAGGATTCTTACGAAAGGTCAGGTAGAAGCACAAGTGTCCCCAATTTGTGTTAAAAGCAGTGTAGGGGAGGAGAGGTATATTTATTACATTGAACTTACACTGGTTTAACTGCACGGCTGGACATAATGATTTTGACCCAAATTCTAACTCTGGACTAGTGCATGTTCAGGGTTTGCAGGATTGCCCTTGGGTGGAGCTCATGAGACAGGATTTACTTAATTCTTTCACTTCTGGCAGGCCACCTCCACATGTCTTAGTAAGCTGCTTAGACTGGTATGACTTACCGTGTGAGGAAGCCCATCTCTCTTTATGGACTGCAAATAGACCTAGTTGACTAATTTGGATGAGGTGCCCCATTTTTAGGTTGCTCAAGTCAAGTGAAATGAATCCCATTCCGTGGTTGCGTGGATCACCACTTCCTCAACACAGCAATCTGCCTTGACAGTTCATGTAAGATCTTGGTGATAACTAATATTTGCTTATATTAATTATGAGTATGTTATTTAAATATATAGAGATAACTTCATATCCTTACTGGTACTTTCACAGATAGAAACAAAAGGGAAGGTAATACATGGCAATCCTCTGTACATAGATTATTGGCAACTAATGCTCAGATCTGAATATGGGACTATTTGCCTATTGATAATACCTTAGATTTTCAGGATCCAATGTTCTGCTGAGTTATGCAAAATATTTTAAAGGGACTTGTTGACAAAGGTTTATATTTCAGGTTTTTGTTTAGGCTTTTTTTAAAAAAATGAAACCAACCTGGACAGGCTGGAGAGTTGGGCAGGGAGAAACCTAATGAAATTAAACAAAGGCAAGTGTAGGGTCCTGCACCTGGGAAGGAATAACCCTGTGCACCAGTAAAGGTTGGGGGCTGACCTGCTGGAAAGCAGCTGTGTAGAGAGAGATCTGGGAGTCCTGGTGGACAACAGGATGCCCATGAGCCTGCAATGTGCCCTTGTGGCCAAGAAGGCCAATGGCATCCTCGGGTGCATCAAGAGGAGTGTGGCCAGCAGGTCAAGGGAGGTCATCCTTCCCCTTTACTCTGCCCTGGTGAGGCTGCATCTGGAGTACTGTGTCCAGTTCTGGGCTCCCCAGTTTAAGAAGGACAGGGAACTGCTGGAGAAGGTACAGCAAAGGGCTATGAAGATGATTAGGGGGTTGGAACATCTTTCTTAGGAGGAAACGCTGAAGGAGTTGGGTCTTTTTAGTCTGGAGAAGAGAAGGCTGAGGGCGCATCTCATCAATGCTTACAGATACTTAAAGGGAGGGTGCCAGGAGGAGGGGGCCAGTCTTTTTTCAGTGGTGCCCAGTGATAGGACAAGAGGTAACGGGCACAAACTTGAACATAGGAAGTTCCATCTGAACATGAGGAGGAACTTTCCTTTGAGGGTGGCAGAGCACTGGCACAGACTACCCAGAGAGGTGGTGGAGTCTCCGACTCTGGAGACATTCCAAACCCGCCTGGACGCTGTCCTGTGCAACCTGCTGTAGGTGATCCTGCTCTGTCAGGAGAGTTGGACCAGATGATCTCCAGAGATCCCTTCCAACCCCTAACATTCTGTGATTCTNATGAAACCAACCTGGACAGGCTGGAGAGTTGGGCAGGGAGAAACCTAATGAAATTAAACAAAGGCAAGTGTAGGGTCCTGCACCTGGGAAGGAATAACCCTGTGCACCAGTAAAGGTTGGGGGCTGACCTGCTGGAAAGCAGCTGTGTAGAGAGAGATCTGGGAGTCCTGGTGGACAACAGGATGCCCATGAGCCTGCAATGTGCCCTTGTGGCCAAGAAGGCCAATGGCATCCTCGGGTGCATCAAGAGGAGTGTGGCCAGCAGGTCAAGGGAGGTCATCCTTCCCCTTTACTCTGCCCTGGTGAGGCTGCATCTGGAGTACTGTGTCCAGTTCTGGGCTCCCCAGTTTAAGAAGGACAGGGAACTGCTGGAGAAGGTACAGCAAAGGGCTATGAAGATGATTAGGGGGTTGGAACATCTTTCTTAGGAGGAAACGCTGAAGGAGTTGGGTCTTTTTAGTCTGGAGAAGAGAAGGCTGAGGGCGCATCTCATCAATGCTTACAGATACTTAAAGGGAGGGTGCCAGGAGGAGGGGGCCAGTCTTTTTTCAGTGGTGCCCAGTGATAGGACAAGAGGTAACGGGCACAAACTTGAACATAGGAAGTTCCATCTGAACATGAGGAGGAACTTTCCTTTGAGGGTGGCAGAGCACTGGCACAGACTACCCAGAGAGGTGGTGGAGTCTCCGACTCTGGAGACATTCCAAACCCGCCTGGACGCTGTCCTGTGCAACCTGCTGTAGGTGATCCTGCTCTGTCAGGAGAGTTGGACCAGATGATCTCCAGAGATCCCTTCCAACCCCTAACATTCTGTGATTCTGTGATTCCTTTATTCTGTGATATGACAATCCCAGGAGACAGAAAAATTAAGGCTTCAAAATCTTTGATGAATCTATATAACGTGTGTGATCTCTCACTGAGACCAAAGCAGCTGCTGTTGTGATCTCACATGCTACATACCCTGTGGAAAATAAGTTACTTCCAATTTATTAAACTGATGCTGTGGGATAAGGTGCACTTCCATTAGTGGTATCTTCAACTGTATCAGTAAACAATGGGTGATTAATGCTATAGGGTTTTTCTACTGTATCTTCAGCATTTAGTGAAGTTTTGGAAGTCAAGCATGGTCTTGTTTGATTTGTTAGTATCTTAGTTACAATTCAAGGTAGTGAAAGAGAAGGTCTATGCGCTACATGCAGTCCACCTGACCCCAGAAAATAAGATCCAAATGCCTTCAAAGGTCTGAAGTTATGGGGCAGGTGGTGTGCTGAGGCCGTTGTCTACCACGGTGTTCAGGTTTCCATTGTTTCCCGTCTGTTCCCTGCTTTCCCATGTGCTGAAGTATAAACTCTTTGGGCCAGAAATTGCATTTTTCAGATTTTTGGGGTGTTTTTAACAGTGTTTTCCTGTTCTATTCTGTCAAGCTAAGAAGAAAAACAAGTTGGTATTTGTATGTTATAAACCTTTTCGGAGGAGTCCAGTGGAATTTAAGTGCTACATAAGCATTCTTTAGCTTAGAAAATAAGAGTATTTTTTCACTTTCAGTGTTCAGTTATGAGTATTGGTAGACTTTTTCCTGAGCCATAATGTTGAAAGAGCAGTTCTTCAGAGTCTCTCAGATAGATCAACAATTATTCTCTCATCTTGAAAAGAACAAATAATTTCCAGCACCAGAAGCACTTCAAGGTAACATTTTAAATTGTCTCTTCCTGTGACTTCTGAAACTACAGCAAACAAGAAACAAATTCATTTTATTCCTTTTAAATTTTGAAGAAGAACCTGAGACTCTAAAAGTGGCACTTTTAGGAAAATTGTAAGTGTTGGCTTGGAGAGTGATAGGAATAAACTCTGCAATTCACTGACTATTCTTGCAAGATATATAACATATAAAACCTGAAAATATAAAAAACAGTCCATGTGTATAGATTACTTGAATAATAGATTTTTCTTTTTAACTTTTTGGACAGAAATGTTAGCATCTACCAAAAGGCTACCGTAGAGAAAAGCAATTTGCAAAATTGAATAGTATGACTATGAGACAAAAAGGCTGTCATGTGTTTTGCACACTACTTGAAAGTATGTAACATTGCTCAAATTCTAGATAAAAATTATCCAGAAAGAACAATGTACAGACCACAAATTGACTATTGGCTTTGTAATTAATAATTCCAAATAAATAATAAACCTAAGATTACAAATGGCTTTCACAAAATTTGGAAAGAGAAAAGGAGGTTAAATTTGCTCTGTAAATTTCTCACTCCTTATTGACAGATTAGGCACACGCTTTCAGGGGTTTAATTCCTGGAACTCATTGTTTTTATTTTTTAATCAGACTGGATATGCGTATCATTCTAACTTTTCTGCAAAATTAGGTTGAAATTAAATAGGAAGAAACTTGCTCATAAACTTTTTATATCTTTCCACTGGATTTTCAGTGAAATCTGTAGCTGCAGCAGTGTTTTAAAATGGAGAGAGGAAAAAATATTTAGAGGAAGGATAATTAATTCACTTATTAGATTGTACAAGTCTTCATATCACCTAACAGAAATGGAAGTGAGTATGTAAAGGTCTTTTACATTTGCAATTTTTGTGTGCAGTGGGATAGTGTGGAATGTACACATTGGTGCCTGACAGCCTTCAGAAAAAAGGGCAAATAAATCTAGACATTATACTGTAGTTTCTGACTTTTTCAGCAGAACTACCTGTGGCCTGGATATCAGCCTTCATGGTAAAACTTTCCTGGCACTCTCTGTTAAACATTGTTCCTTTACGCAGGCTCTGGTTAACCCAGACCTTTGCAAGCTGCAGTATGACACTTTCAGGTCTGCATAAGATTTGGGTTGAATTTTGGATAAGTATTAAGGTCACTTTCTATTTTATTTGAACTGTTATCACTAATTTCTCTGTGGAATTGTTTTTCATGTAATTTATGATGGTAATAAAGGAAACAGGGTTTGGGAAATGAGACCAAAGATACCATGTCTTAGTTACACAGAGATTAAATACAGAGGATGAATAATGGCCAAATCTTCAATGCTGTACATGAGTGTTGCTTTATTGACATGAAGAGGATGATAAGATATGAAAGGATATGGCCCCCCAGATGAGAGTAATAACTTGATTTTTGTGTGGAAATCACAGAGAGGTCAGTAATCAAAGGCTGAGTAGGATAAGAAGAGCTTTAAAGGAATGATCAGAAGGGAAGCTACATTGCATTTCACTCTGGAAGACAAGAGTTTTAGATCTTAAAAGTAAGATGAAAATAAGCAGAGCTTTATAGACAGGTTGCACAGAACCTTGAAATAGAAAAAAGTCTGAACATCCTATGAAAAGGGTAACCAACCAAGAATTTGGCCTCAGCAGCACTAAATTCTAAAATTCTCTAGTATCGATGAAAGGAAAATTGTATGTGGGAGGGAACTGCAGTGCATATTACTCCTTGAAATCTCTTTTGGTCTGCTGTTATGTGGTTCTATTTTCCACAGTTTATCCTTTTTGTTTTTCTCATTTTAGCATGAATCACTCTTCTGAAAAAAAAGAACTAAAATTTCTTGCAGCCTCCTTCACTGTGATACTGAATCATGTTTGCTTTTGATTTTAGAGACTTTAAGATCAAGGCTATATGTTTACTTTCAGTTATATATGTGACACTGAAAAAAAGAACATGTGCTTTTAGAATTTGGATAGTGCTTTTACCACCTTCCTTGCCTTTTTATAGTGCTCATTTAAAAGAAAAAAATCAACATTCCTATATTAATTTTTTCTTCGTTTATTTATTTTTCTTCTTTTTTTTGACAGGTGTATCTGAGCGTATTGTGGATGTGATTACAAAGTCATTTGTAGTCCCATCTGGAATTGGGCCTGATGCACTTTTCTAGATAAAACCCAAAATTCTTTCTTTGGGTTCTCTGCTTCTTGCTTGTGTTTGTCACTTGCAATATCTCTGGCTGATGCTTCGTTATGATATTTACCTGCCTGAAATGTGTCTATCTGAAATTTCAAATGATCATGCTTTCTGTTTCTTCAGTTTTTATAATGTTCTGTAACATTTAATTTCCCTTGCTGCTATTGTGGCTGAACCATCATCCTCTCACTCTTTCTGATCACACAAGGAGTTGAATTCTGTGACACTTGTTGATAAGGTTAAATTTTAACTTATTGCCTCATCAGTTCTTAATATATAGTGTTAATTCTTCACCTGGTCTGATATTTTGTCACCTGGGCATTCCTAGACATTTGGTTCATGGTGTTCAAGTCCTTAGTAACTCTTTTATAAGACTATGTACATTTTGCTGTAGCTCAGCACGTTAATTCCTTTATTAATGTGTTTTTGACTAGGTTTTTTGTCTTCCAAAGTCCTTTTTTAAATGGAGGCTTGAATGGTAGTTTAAATTGGTTCTATTTGAGGGTGAGGAACTTAATTACATTATGCTTAAGCATTTCACGTGTAGTTATGCCTTCAAACAGTTTGCTGAACAATATTTAGAAATACAGCTCCAGTCCTGCAAGGCAGGCTGTATGGGGTGCACTTATGCATCTGTGCATCTCAGTAGCTTTTTTGCAGCTGAAAGGACTCAGGAATGATTATGGCAACATGCAACATGTCTTAAATCTATTTTCAATCCATGTAAAAATGTTCCATAGCCAGTTCCAGAAAGACATAGTAATTTTGAGTGCCTGTACTTTGTCTTCTTACGATACTTCCCTAGAGAGTAGGTGTTTTTTTTTAAAATTAATTAATTAATCATTGCATTATTAGTAGTTTTCACTGGTCATATTTTCTGTTCTTCAACTTTGTATATGATTCATTTTCTGATCAAAGAAGGGTGATAAAACCCTATTGCTTGTTTTTTGAGATCCGTACAGATCTGCTCTCCGGGATGTTTCATTTTAAAATACTACTACAGTGTACAACATGCATGTGTATGTGTCTTGGTATACATTTATTCTCCTATATAAAATGTAATTTCTCTTTATCTTAATTCCATTGCCATCCTTATCTGTATGCAAGTCCACAAAGGATGCTTTTGGAGCAAAATATTGTGCCTTTCTCATCCCCCTCTCCTCCCACTAATCTTTGTGTTACTGATCTTCAATTCAGCATAAAAACTCTAAGCAGGAGGTGGAGAAGGGCTGAGGGAGTTATTAAGAGTCAGAGCAGGCTGCCTGGAGAAAAGGGAGTTGAAGCTGTGGGAGCTGGGACTTGGGGCCGGACCTCTTGGTGTTGACAAGCACTGGCAGGCCACAGGAGAACTCTTCGCAGTCCCCTCTTCCTCATTTCTTATCTCAGATGATATATTTAAACTGTTCAAAAAAGCAGCACATTTCCAATGACTGCTGTTATACATTCAGGACCTATATCTGAAAGGGGGGAAAAAAGAAAATATGGGTCAAAACCTTTATTCTTAATTTATTATTCAGGAAATCCTCTTGAGAAGTGGAACTGCCGAGAAGATCAATCTTCTATTTCAAAAAGGGATTTTACATTTGGAATTGAAATTAAACCAGACCATTTTAAAATTCAAAGAAAAAGAGAATTAAACCTTATTCTACTTTAATGAAAGTACTGTAGTGTGTTATCTAACAAAAAATCAAATGCATGTAACCAAAAGTTTCAAACCGGTTCAGTTCTAAAATGCAACAATCATATTTTCAACACGGTGTTGATTTTCTGTGTTGTTTTCCCTGGAGACCAGAATATTGGTGAGTAAGGTTTTTAGAAACTATTTTTGTTGTAATGGAAATACATTCTCCAGTGAAATCATAGAATCACAGAATGTTAGGGGTTGGAAGGGATCTCCGGAGATCATCTGGTCCAACTCTCCTGACAGAGCAGGATCACCTACAGCAGGTTGCACAGGACAGCGTCCAGGCGGGTTTGGAATGTCTCCAGAGTCGGAGACTCCACCACCTCTCTGGGTAGTCTGTGCCAGTGCTCTGCCACCCTCAAAGGAAAGTTCCTCCTCATGTTCAGATGGAACTTCCTATGTTCAAGTTTGTGCCCGTTACCTCTTGTCCTATCACTGGGCACCACTGAAAAAAGACTGGCCCCCTCCTCCTGGCACCCTCCCTTTAAGTATCTGTAAGCATTGATGAGATGTGCCCTCAGCCTTCTCTTCTCCAGACTAAAAAGACCCAACTCCCTCAGCGTTTCCTCCTAAGAAAGATGTTCCAGCCCCCTAATCATCTTCATAGCCCTAATCATCTTCGTGTAAATCTGTGACAAAGCCTCCCCATAAGTCTACAGTTTAAGATGAGAAAAAAAGTACGATTTGGGACCCAGAAAAAATATTTTTTATCAAAGCAGTGTAAAATGAGTTCTTGTATACAGTACATATGTGAACAGCTACCTATGCAAGTGGTTATCTAGTACATAGCTGATGGAGACAATAGTGACAGTGTGTATAAATTACATGCTGATTATCATGAATCACACAGATAAAAATGTTGACATTGATGTCTAGTAATTATCCATGCCTCTGGACAATAGATTTATCTTTCTATGGGGATACTTTTTAGAAGAGAATATCTCAGTTATGTATTTCATCTCTTTCTTGAAATCAAAGATGTGATTGTAGAAGTAGAATGTCAAGCAGGATCTGGGCATACTCACCACTTAACACTTATGTATTTCCTAAAACTCAGCTATGTCAATAACTACCAGAGGTTGAAGCTCTCTGGAGAATGCAAATCTGATGCTCTTATAGAACTTCTTTAATTTTGAAGTTATTTCCAAAAATAGCAACATTCATGTCTCTCTTATCCTCACCTCTGACCCGCTGAAAAAATTAGGATGAAAATGTTAACAAATTACTGCACATGTATCACAGGGACTTTGATACTCTTTGAGTCACACACTCTTTGCAAGACTGAGTTTTGGCGGTATTATGACATTGGAAATGAAGTAAATTTGGTTCATGATGAATTATTGTTCAAGAAGACTGTGGTTTTCTTTGGTTTTGATTCAAACTACATTGAAAATTATGGAAAACTTTAACAGAAGATTCCTTAATGTTCTTCCTTATTTGTGGGAACTATTGTATTGTTGGGGCATTTAGAAAAACCAAGCCCCTCTTACTGATGGATAAACTTTTCTTGGCCAGGCATTAGAGTAGCGCTGTCTTTTGTCTTCAGTACTCATACCGTACAACAGACAAATTCTTGGTTATTCCTGAGCCACCCGGGTTAAGAATGCACTCAGCCACATGGACAGAGATTTCACCCCAGCTGTGAAATTTTATCAACTGGTAGGGTCTGGTGGAGGGGAAGCATCTAGTGACTGTGATGGCTGAACAGTCTTCAGGGCTCTGTGCAAAGCAAATTTTCCAGTCAGATCAGTGGATGTCTTATTTTTTGTTACCCCGTGTGTAAAATTTGAGATTTCCTGTTTCAAAAGCGTACATTGTATTTATATGCTGTCGTTCCACTGCCACTTCAGTTATTGATAACATAGATACAGAAATTTCCCCACAATTAGAAACAGATTGCTAATTCAAATATAGAGAGATTGGTAATGATTGGTGTGATTTTGATTATTAAGGTGATTGCTTGTAAGAAGAACTATGCTATACAAACCTAGGTCCATTGTTCATTTGTACCTGCCAAAAAAGAGAGAGAAAAAAACTGAGAGGGAATGTTGCTTCTACCCTGCCCCAGATCATATATTGCCTACCAGCTTGATTACTTATCTGTTGCATGGAATGGTTTATTAATTGTAACTTCTTGGTCAGTAGATCTGTGCCGCCCCGTACAAAGCTTTTACACCTGTAGACGCTGTCTGACCTGTTTTCTTCTACTTCCCTTTGGCTACATCACTTACATAAACTGTGCTTAGGTGATTATCAAATGAATTTCATCTTTTAAAGGTTAAATATTTTAGTTAGAATTCAATTGTGAGGAAACCTAAAGGACTCATGTGGAGCTAGCAGCCTGAAACTGGTGCTTCCCAGCATTGTGGTATGGTGATTTGAGTGGATCTCTCCCTGATTTTCCCTTGATTGCAGCGTGTTGTTGCATACTACAGCAAATCATTCTAATCATAAGGGGAAGGAGATAATATTTCCAACTTGCCTTTGGCAGTTTGTTAAAAAAGCCCATCCAGAGAACACAAGATGCGCAATTTATAACTCAGGTGCTGAACTTTCCCTTTCTGAGATGTGAGAGGTTGTGTACAACTCTGGAAGAATCTTAAAGCTCATAGAAGTCTGGCTCTGTAGCACTCGAAGATGTGTGCAGGACAGAAATGTAGATAATTCTGGCAGTGAAGGAGGAACGCCAAACAATGGCTGAGGCTGATGCCTGGAGCAGAAAATGCTAATTTTTCTCAGCTATAAAATATAGAGAGGTTGGACCCTAGAACAGATGGGAAGAATTATAGCGTTAAATGCATTTCACTGCAAGGACGGGAGAAAGGAAAGAATTTTATTTTTTATTTTGCCTTCTTATTTAATGGTTATATTTCTTTGCTATTAGCTTCTTTTCTTCACCTTCTGCTTTCACCATAATCCATTCCTCCTCCTTCTCATGTAATTTGATGTGTACAGTTTATTGAACTCCGACAAATCACTCTGTAGAAGCAACTTTTGGATTAGACCTTGTTTGTTAGGTCTTATCACTAATTAGCTACATTCAGGTAGAGTTGGAAAAGAACAGAGTGAGCTTCCACTGCAACTATTAAGTGTGACAGTCCTACAAGTATGAATTGTTTTGACTGTTCTCACTTACAGATGCCAGTAGTCTTTTTTTGTGGCAACTGATCCCCAGTTGAGGCTCATTCTCCTTTACAGCTTGAAGGCATGACTTGTTTCCATCAGCACTGTCAGGGTGTTTAAAATCGACTTGCACTTTTGTTTCACCTACATGGTGACTCAACAGTAAAATGCTTTAATAAAAGTTTAGAAATAATAATGGTATTTACCCTTGGATTTAGCAGACTTTGAGGATGTATCTTAATCGTGTCACAGAACGGGTGCAGGTTCACACAGGAATAGGTTTATTTCTTATGCTCTGCTAAATTTCCTGTGGAATGCCGAGTGCGTTAGGATCCATGGTAACCGTGCCTGCTGCAGCGCGGTATTACTTTGCTGTTGATAATGCAAGTCCATCTAATTAGCACCAAATGTCAGGGTACTAAGAGGAGCAGGTGGCACCATTTGTATCTGAAGTAAATACAAACACAGTATTTATGTGCAAAACCGGGCAAAATAAAGCCTTTTGTAAAGTCTGTTATAGCTGGTTTGTCTGCTGAATAAGGTCTGAGGGAGAGAAGATAATTATAAACTGTGACCCATGAATGGAACTAATAATTTCAACTCCAGGATAAACCAAATGCTATTGATAGGAAATATTTTGGGCTGGAGACCTTGAAGAAATAAGATGTGTTACCTTTGGAATGCAGGCTATAATTTTTGGTATCTGTAAAGTCTATGGTACATTCTGGGTTAATTTTAGAAGTTGTTAGGAACAGTGAGAATTGTTAATAAGAAAATGGAGAATTTTAATAACCTTGACTTTCATGGCATATTGGGGACCGTGAGCAAGACCTCCTAAGCAGCGTCTTTAGGTGGACTTTAAGGACCTAAACCTCTGAGTGACTCAAAATGAACATAATGATGGTGTGAATAGGTCTGAAGTGAAAGGAAGGTGCTTGTGTTCTGCCCAATGTGGGCAGATGCCTTTATGCCTTACAAACAGACAAATACCTCCAGAAATCCAACAAAAATCATTGTCTGGAGATGCTTTACACAGCTGACAAACAAGGAATACATGTTCAGGATGGATGCAATTTATGAGTCCTAGTAAAAACATTAGTGCAATCCATCTTTATGGAACAAACTGTTGCAAGGACAGAGACCAGGGACAAGATTGCAGATACACTTCTGTCTTCATTTTCTTGGGGAAAAAAATACCGTTTCTCACTTGCTAGGTGTCAATTTGTGTCAGGAACAAAATAGGTCAGGTGACCTTTTGTGTCTCATACCTTCTCCGGTTGTAGATATCTGGGTGTCCAGGGTGGGACCCCCCCAGTGCAGCCAGAATACCAGGCTGCAGCACATAGATCAACTGGTGCTTGGACACCCCCTTTATAGCTCCATGGAAATTCAGAAGGTAAATAGCTGAAAGGTACGGGGGCCCTCATGCGGGACATTTCCACTTGTGCAAATTTCACCTATGATGACTATATTGAAAATCTCTGGACTGCAAACACAAAGCTTCATTTCCATGCTGCGTCAGTCTTTTTAATCTTCTCTTACACAAATATTCACTAAAATGAAATATACCCTCTATATTAAAATTTTAACATTTTTCTGAAATTGTTCAGTTAATCTGGCAACAGATACATAAATAAGATTTTCAATTCCATCTATAATATAAAAATACTGGTTTTTTTTTCATTATTACATTTTAATTAAAAATATGTACTATTATGTCTTTTATTCCCTTCCATTTATAAATTAAATATTAAGTCTTTCTCTCTTTTTTTTTTGAGGACAATTTGATTTTGAGAGAGAAAGAGAGATTATAATGAATATTTCTAATGTGTTTTTTGAAGAGCCTACAGACTGCAACATATAGTAACAAATTTAAAGGAGGGATAATTTTAAGAGGGTGAACTTTTAAGGAGAGATAATTAAGTAAAATTATTATGTTGCAGGTCTGGAAGTGCAGAACATATTGTACAGGGAAAAAAATAAATAAACCTCCACATGCAAAGAACACCCAAACATATCCAAAAAAGATTAAGAGACTAGGGTAAGTAATAAAGAATATAAAAGGGAACCTTTCCAAATATAATAACACACTCTTCTTTAGAGTCATATAGAGGTACAAAAGACCCAAATAGTTTAAGGGGAAGAAAAAGTAACTGGGCTTAAAAAGGCAAGTAGAGCTATTTTTTTAAATGATAAATGTTCTCCTCATAAAACAAATCTTTAAAGTCACAGCAACTTTAAAAAGCCATTGGCTCCTTAAAATAATATCCAGCAAAACAACCTTCAGTGCAAATTACCAATTGGTTTAAGAGGAAAATAAGTACAACTATTTTTGTTTTTATCAACCTAGCACATTCCAAGTGTGTAGTTGTGGTCCTCACCTTGTTTGCAGGGTAGCCGGTGGTAGTGGATGACACGTTCTTGGACCGCTCTGGTGCAATTAGGGAGAGATAAGTGTTGTAGGTCATGATCTTTGCTGCTCTTTTTTTGCTGCTTTGGAAAAGTGCAAACTGCAGCTGGTTTAAATTTCATGGCATCTCCAGCGTGCTGATATGAGCTTCAAGTGACAGCCCCGATCACCCTCAGTGCCTTCATATGCTTCTGAGTCAAGAGAAACCCTGCTTTGAGAATGAAGATATCAGCGACTGATGGCACCTTGCCTCTCTTTGTGAGAGCACTTTTCCTGGTGCCTGCAAAACAAGGCACTTGTATTTGCATGAGGTAAATGAGATTCTCATGTCCTTGCAAAGAGGACCTTCTGTTTCTACTGGAGTCCAGCCCTGAGGCTGCCTGAGGTCATTCTTTGCAACGGAAAAGTGTGAACCCAAATCATCTGAACAGCAATGTCTTTCTTGCCTTGGAGAAACAGGGATTTCCAACCTTTTTTGCTCCGCAGTGTCCTTGGGAACTTAAAAAGAACAACTCTTTGGACAAGACTGTAGCCTGTAGTCAGTGTTAGTGTGGCTGTCGCTTCCTTCCACCCTTGAAGTCAATGACATGTTGATTTTCAAAATAGTAAGTATGATAGCTTGTCATGAAACTGTGTACTAATTGCGCCTGTTGTACCATTTACAACTCACCTTATATGCGTATGTGCACCAATTGTCTGAAAAAGAACATGGCTGAGCAGCAGGTAGGAAGGCTGCCCATAGGCATTGCTCAGGCTGCTACAGCACTGGTATCGTGATACCAGCAGGAAAAGGGGAAAGTTGCTCTTTCCCTGAGGACAACTGAGCACAGTTATGGGGGAGAGGATTCTGGTGTGTGAGGCAGGACAGATGGGGAGTGATAAATGCTGTGAGCTGGGATGCTGCTGCACAAATGCAGGCTGGGAGACTCCTGAGGGGAGCATGGAGCTGGCAAAAAATCTGCAGGGGAGCTTGTGGAAACCTCCATGTAGATGTTGTTGGGGATTCTGAGCAGATCATAATGAATTTGTTGGAGTCCAGGAAGCTGCAAAAAATTGCTGACCTAGAAAACAAGGATGGGAGGACCTGCTCTGGGAGATACAGTGAATAAAGAGAAGATTTGTTTGTAAACCCTTTTATTTTACTCTATCTCACCGTACCACACTTAACTGAACATGTAAAAGCCACTTGTTTTAGTGTGTGTTTTAATAAATCTTTGATGCTGCAAGCCATTTTAGTGTCTTTAGTCTGGTCACTTTTAAGGGATGAGTACAGCGGTTCCAACTTCAGTTATGGCCAGCTGAGAGCCTGTCACAATGATTTTTCAGTCAGTCTCTATCCTGTCCTGCTCACTTGCACAAGGGCAAAAAGCAATGGCTTTGCAGAGCCTATTAGCCTCTTCTACACTGCTTTAGTGCACTGCCTAAAGAAATAAAGGAACTCTTTATGACTCTCAGTATTTATTTGGGTTTTACTGTGCAGAAATATAGCCATCAGGCTTTTATAAGGATAGGAATAAACTTAACTGTATGCAAAGTCACATGAAGAGATCTTAGCAGGAATGCAGAAATGCCTAGAGATTCTCAGTGATATGTGCCTCTTCTTTGAATTAGATGAATGCAGGCTCTGAATCTTGAAAATGACTAAACTGTAAAAGATAATGGCCACCTTTTAGTGCCAGAGGAAATCACTGACCTGTCATCCCTGTGAAAAACGTACAAACATAGTTTAGATCACAGATCCATTAACAATGATGATATTCAAAGGTAAATTACTTTAGAATAAGAAAAAAAAATCATCTTAACTCCTGAAATCTCAGTCCGAGACCTGCAATGTTCACAAAATTTGAGGAAGAGAAGAAAATGCTGGGTCCCAAATCTGTCATTTGTGCTGCTAGCATTTCATGTGCAGACTCTTTGAAGATGTCACAGTGAATTCAAATTTATGAATCTAATAACAGGCATGTCACTTGGTCCCACTATACTGAAAATGATCCTTCTTGCAAAGAAGTCTGAAACAGGCAGTATGTTCAAACTTATGTAGTAGATACATAAATTCAAAGTTGTTTACAAAAAGGAAGCAGAAACCTCATCCACAGTGCGAGAGGAATGTCGCGTTTATCAAATCAGCATTTTTGTAATCCATCTCCAAAGGGAAGGAGAAGAGGAATTGAGATCGGAACTATCTCTGCTTAATATATGCAGTTAACTGTACTGAAATACGAAGTGCTTAGCAAATTAGTCTTCTTTAAATAAATGCCAAATTTCTTTATTCTTTTATTGACAAGGGCATTTGCATTTGAAGATCCTGTGAATGTAACTTGGATACCTAAACTTAACAAGCAGTGCTTACACCTAAGATCCTGAAATCAACCAGTCCCTTTCCACTGCAAAGAATAGAAGTAGCTTAGATGCTGGTTGTAGGAGGGTTGGTTCATATATGCTGAAGGTCGTAGGTACTCAACGTGTCTAATTCTGAGGAGAATCCACCAAGCCTTGTTCTTCACAAATGTTTTTTATATAAATCTTGACTGCTGGTTCTGCTGATAAACAAACCAAGAGGGTTGAAAGACAAAGGAGAGCGTCTGTGACAAAAGATGGTTTGCTTGGAGCAGGGTTTGTTCCGAAGCAGACCTGGGCTGAGAGTGGCAGGTTTATCTTCCTCAATAAGACATTAAAGTTGTACAGTGGTCAAGGAAGGAGATTAGCTCAGGGAGGGGGGATGTCTGGAGTAGGTGGTAGAATTGTTCCCCGACTCTCCTCACTGAGAGTGAGGCACCAGTTAATAACTGGGAGGAAAACTGAGTCAGTTGACTGTCAAGTCCTGGGAATACTTCAAATATTTTACATTTACTATTTTAAAAATGAGTTTTCCTGTTCTTAATCAAGTATCTAACATTTTCCTCTGCTAAATGAAAGCTTAGCCATAGTTACTTATAGAAATGATCTTTAACACTGAGCACTTTCCTGCTCAGGGAACAGCACAAGTTTTGGAGCGCAGCAGCTTGCAGGCTTGCTCTGGACGTGGTTTCTCAGGAGTTTCAGGAGCCGGGGATTATTTTCTCACAAAGCTGTGGGAGTCAGTTTGAAGTCTAATAATGCCAATGGAGAGGAGTTGCCCTGAGTGAATCAGTATAAACAACACACACAAGAATACAATTTCTGGTCCAGGGACTAAATCACAGACATCATATGTTTCTTCCAATAAATTGATACCTGTGTCATCCCTGTCGTGTCACATATAGATGGTGAACGGACTTCAAAAGAACTGAAGCAGACAGGATGACTGGGAGTAATAAACACATTTAACACTTAAGCAGGTACTGACAAACACTATGTACCTGTCTTCTGGAAGAAAACTGGAACAGTTTTAAAGAACATGTAGGTTTTAGGGCGTTTTAGAGCAGCTTTTTTGTTTTCCAAATAGGCCAAGAAAGTATTAATTTTAAAATCTGTGGATAAAAAGTCAGAGAGTAAGGAGGAGGGAAATCTGAAAAGAAACAAATAATAATACAAAATGAAAAAAAAAAAGAATATTTCTTTATGTTTAGCAACAGAAAGGACAGTAGAAAAACAGAAAACCATCTTCAGTTTTTAAAGAGGGCACCTAAGCCGGGAATCCAGTTGATAGGCCCTTGCAGAAAGTGATTCAAAGATCGAATGGCTTAAAGACTAAAGTAGGTAAAGCAAACAGTAATTGAAGAATAATTATAGCATATAGAATGTATTATAAAACAGTGATTACTTCCTTTGCATATGTATTGGCATGAGAATTTTACAATAAAGGTGTGCAGTTAATAAACACTCTTTTACTTTCACCTACTTTCTATATGTTGTAAGTGTATTTCATGTGGATATAGGGTGCAATATTTTAAAAAGTGCCACAGCATAATACCAGTCAGTTGTGCCAAGATTTTTTTTCTTATTCTATCTCAAGATTACTATGTTTTTATTCTGTTGTTAAGTTCTGTTATTATGATCTTCTTCTTTTTTACTGATGTTAGTTCCTTTTGGAACTGCGTGTCTAAAGGACACTTGTAAAGGAAGTAATCGTTTTCAAACAATTTTTATCTGCTTAGGGGTTGCTGTAATCTTCCATGTTCCATTAGCGATACCCTTCATGGTCTCTTTTCTTGAAGGTAGTATGGCTACCTCTGCAGCTTTGGAAGTGCAGCCCTGCGTATCTTTGATTTTCTGCAATATTGCTTGAAAGATAGAAATATCAAGCTGGATGACAGCTAATGAACTAAGTAGCAGCAAATTTGAAATAATTGTCTTTGGTAGCATGAGATCACTTGCCTTTTCTGATAGAAGAGTTGACACTCATCAGAATGGCAGCTTGTACTGGAAGGGGCAAATCTAAGCTTTGTGTTGCAAAGTGTTCTGTGAATAAAACTAGCTCCATTGTGGACAAATTCATGATGAACACTGCTGATCTCCACAGTTTTGTCCCTGCTGGAGGGTCATATAGGTCTGTTCTTCAGCTGTTGTGAGTTACCACTGATGACTGAATTTGTTGTTTGGTTTAAACATGTGGCTGTCATCGTAAGGTTATGGGGAATACATTATAGCTTATCAATGCTCATGTGGGAAACCTGTTTTTCCATCTCAGGTCAGCAGGAAAATAGGATTTTGCTGCAATGCTGAGCACCTGTGTCTGAAGGAGTAAACACAACACTGAATGAGTGCTGTGAGATGCTTGTTAGAGTCTCCTTAAGACTTTCACTTTTCTAGATAAGAGGTTTCCCAAACCATTATGTGCGTGTTCCCTGGACAACATGAGTCATCTCTGTGTGTCCATTTGCAAATGGAGGTTGCAGCTGGGAGTGTTCTCCTGACTCCAGACAACCTGTTTGGGAGCAGGATCTCAGCTCTTGCTAGTGCTTACCTAAAAAGAGAGGAAGAGGGCAGGCAAAGGTGAATGGGTACTGTGGATTAGTGGTGTTCCAATCAGCAAAACATCTGGAGCAGCTTCAGAGAGGAGTGTGTGAGGAAAGGATGATATTGCATTAAATCCAGAAATATTTTGCTTTGAGTTTGCTGTCACACTTCTGTAGGGGAATGGATTTCTAGTTGCCTGTTGTTCCAATCCTTTTCTCCTGACAGAACAGTGTATCTTACTCAATACCAAGACTGATAATGGTTCTTAACGGGACAATATAATAATCTTCTTAACTGAATAAGCAGAGTCTGCATATCATGTCAGTTTTACGGCCACAGCATATCATGGGAGGGAGAAGTAGACTGTAGAATTCAGCTCTTATACGATTACAAGAAAATGAGGTAATTGAACTGAAATTCTGTTGAAGTACCTTAATCAAAATATAAAAATATTATTGTCTTACTACTTTTGCCTGACATTGTTCATAATTTTCTTTGGAAAGCAGACAGTGATTTCATGCGGTGAATAATCCATAGAAAAAAAAAGTTTTTATTGGAAAGGCTTGGCAAGCCTAGCTAGAACAAAAGATTTGGAAAAGCACATTGATAGAAAATTATACTTTAAAATAAGTTGTTCCATGCACTTGCTTGTGCATTGAGGCCTGATGTTGAACTTTTTCTGGCTTTATAAGATTGAAGCTTTATGGATAATTATCACAAAGGTATTTTTCAACACAATTTCTTTCTTCACAAAACCTATGATGTTTTTACTGTGTAGAAATATATAAATATACGTCAAAGGCAATGACATTACATTATGGTAGTTCCTGTTCTGTGGTACGGCAGCAGTTCTCAATTACTCTGTGTAAGAGGAAAGCTCTAGAAGATGTCTCATGGGTCACTAATTTAAGTTCCTTGTAAATGCAGGCTCTTAGATCACAGAATCTAATTTATAAATTTGATGGTTTGTTTTCAACTATGAAGTTGCCTCCTTCACTCCGTTTTGCCTGATTTGGGGAAGGAAATGTTGGAATGCTCCAAACCCAGCTCCCCTGGACAAAGAAAACCCTCTTTTCAACTTTCTATATTTCATTTTACTCAAGGCTCTTGCACTTCCTGGTGCATGGGAGTGTTCCTCTCCAGGAGCAGGACTTTACATTTCCCTTTGTTGACCTTCTTGACATTCCTGCCAGCCCATTTCCACAGCCTGTCAAGGCCCTGTGGATGGCAGCACGAGCCTCTGGCTGCATCAGCCACTCCTCCCAGTTTTGCTGAGGGACTGTTCTGCCAGATTGTTCAGATCATTAACGAAGATATTGAACAGTACTGGATCCAGTACTCACCTCTGGGGCACACCACTAGTTACTGGACTCCAACTAGATTTCATATCACTAATCACCACTCTCTGAGCTCAGCTGTTCAGGCAATTTTCAGTCCACCTCACTGCTCATCCAGTCCATACATCAACAGCTTCTCTATAAGGATCTAATGGCAGGCAGTGTTGAAAACATTACTGAAGCCAAGGTAAATGATATCCACCTTTTTCTTCCTCTTGTCTACCAAGTCAGTCATTTCATCATAGAAGTTTATCAGGTTGGTGAAACGTGACTTCCCCTTTGTGAATCAAGTCCACTTGTAATCATAATACATTGTTCGTAAACAGCTTAAAGGTTACTTCTCCTTTGGATTTTTCCCGTAGCCGTATCATTACTTTAGTCCGATGTAATATGGTTTCATTCATTAGTTTGAATTGTCTGAGCAACACTTAACAGAGGAACCAGACTGATAGATTAAAGTATATTTTCTCCAAAAGACAGTTCTGCAAAAAACAATGCATCTATCCTTTGAGATTGCATTTTTGGTTTCTTTCTCTGACACGTAAAACTAGAAAATAGCAGAAATGTCATACAAAAAGTTGATTTTGCTTTTGGTTGTTTCAGAATTTACCAACCTTCTACTTTTGTGGACTAACTTCTAAATGGTTTTTTCCTTCTCAAGTTTTACTTTTTGTACTGTGACCTAGGAGATGGGAAAAAGAAAGGTGTATTGTGTGGATTGTGTGGGGCTTTGGTGTGAACAGGGTGCTTTGCAGCTTAATGCTAGTTGAGCTCTGGGGTGATAGGCACAACCAGAAGCAGATGTTTTAGAATGTTACACTCTAATATAGCCTGCAGTTGTCTGGGATTCAATTAGACTACCAACAAGCTGAATCTTTGGGGGAAGGAGGTGTATTTTCATATGGGTATTTGTTTTACCTAAACATCTGAAAAGGAAGTTATGATTTAGTCGTTTTGGTTTTTTTCCTAAATCAAGAAAATGTAGCTGATCTCATCTCTGTGGTTATCAGTATAGGTTTTAACACAATGCCTGAGGAGAAATCATGAATTTGAAATGGAGAATGTTGGTATTAGTAAGAACTGTAAAAGTTGTAACTATTAATCTACTATATTCTAAAATTAATATTTTTAAACCGGCTAATGGAGGGGGAGGTGGTGAACATTCACACATAGGTCATTCAAAGGAAAGCATTATGTAGATGACTAATAGGATTTCTCAAATATTTGCCCTTTGACCCATCTTATTTTATTAGTGGCCAACAACAGGAATGAGGTTTTTTGTCAAGGAAATCATCTGGTGAAACACACCTGTGAGACATTACCAATCTGTAGGAAGAATGACAGTGATACTGAAAAGAAAATTAAAATTCCTGAGGAATACAGAAATAGAAACGGAATGAGAATTAATAGGGACTGTTAATAGAAAGCTAACAAGAATATATACTATAGAATGAGAATTCATCACATGGAAGAAACAGAGATGGAAGGCTGGATTTAGTATTCCATCAAAGAATGGTTTTGAATTACAAACGTGATCAGGCTTTGAAAAAGGCAAATGCAATCCTAGAAAGTTTCAGCTGAAGTATTTCTGGTAGAAAGTTGAATAATCCCTACAATTCACAACTCTTCAGACAGTAAAAGGCCATTTAGGAAGATGGTGAGCAATACATTCATGCAGTGGTTTCTTTCCACACCATGTATATCATAAAGAGTTTCTTTGATGACCCTGCATAGCTTTTCAAGGGATATCAGCATGATATCAGTGACATCAAGATTTATATTTATCCAACAACTTGAAGGCCAGGATGTACGGTTAGGCTTGAAATGTCTAAAGAAACTTATGGAGCCAAATCCATATGCTTTAGAAATCCTTGCAAAAACAGATAGAACAAGCATCTGGTTTGGGCACTTGAGTAAATTGATTAAGTTGTTCACACATAGGTCATTGAGATGCTCGGTATCCAATAAGTCTGTACGTGGCTTGCTGGAGTGACACGTGCCCTTCTGGAGTGGTAGCTGGAGACACTATTCCTACCTGGGGACAACTGAATTGAGCCCCAGAAGTGGAATTCAGTTCCAGATTCAGACACCTAAATTTAGATGTCCTTCATTAGTCAACAGAGCTAATCAAAAGTCTGGAGGTCTATTCAGCTCACCGAATGTAGATGTCATTTTAGGGTGATCTGTGAAGTTTATTAAAGTCTATTGAACTGGTTGATTGCATCTCCCATGACCTCATGGGGAGTAAGAAATCTTGCACACATGGATACATCTATATTCAAGACATTCAGACATCTACATCTAGAGGTGAACTGTACTGTAGTAACCATATTTAAATGAGTGAAATCAAAAGAATCACAAACTTTAGGAATGGACAATGCTCATTTCCTTTTTCATTTGTCTGAAATTCAGGTGCAGATTGCCTGTGAGTTTTTTGGTGTTATAGATGTAATGTTTATTTTGGTGACAAATAAGAAAGTGCTTGGAAAGGGCATCAATGACTATTAAATTTCTATTCATATTTTCTTATTTTTTTTAAGGCACCTTAGGTGGAAAGAAAAAAAAAAATCATGAAATGATAGTGCAAATTGTACAATTGTAGTAGCAGAGAAGAGATGTCTCAGTTCAATTCACTTTGGGAATGAATTGACCTGACATAGACATATAGTTGCTGGGATGTCAGATAAAATGTTTTTTCCATGCTTGATGCTCACAACAAGGAAGGATGTCACTGCACAAGCATGGATTTACGAGTGTAACTAATGGAGAGGGATGCAGTTCCTTTCTTCAAATTAACACTGCCACATCCAAAGCTTAAATTTGCACTCAGGTGATGTAGACGCAATTGCATGGGTACATAGCCACTCCATTCATATCACCACTGTGTCTATCCCTACTTGTGATGCTACTCTCACATTTGCTGCTTGCTCTTTTCTCTCAATATTGAATGTTTTGAAAACTATGATAACTACAATTTTCTCTTCTTACTAGTCATTATTCTTCTAGCTTTATTTCCTTTAGCTACATGGACTATTTCTTCTGTCTCTACTGCTCAGTTTTTATTTTTTCCTTCACCCTGTCTGAACTTTCTTTTTTCCTGATTTTATTAAAAATAAAACATCTAGGTTGTGAAAACAGTAAATGTGCACCAGGAAAGAAAAAGAGCAGAGAAGGGGGAAAAATGTGCTTCAAAAGCAAGATCACTCAGTACAGCATTTCTAAGTAGTTCTATTATTCATAAACAGAAAGAAGGGAGATATGATGTGCTGTATGGTACCCAAGTCAGTGACAATCAAAGAAAAGGATCCAGGCAGGATGCTAGTATATGAGAACACCAAAACTCATCTTCACCTTTGCTTACTTCCCTTGTCTTGAGTGTGAGTCTACTCTTTCCGTGTTGACCTATTTCAGTGCTACAGTTTAAATCCATTGGAGTTATCTGCAGACATGGACGTTAATCACCTCATAATTCTGTTTTTAAGCTCTCCCCTTTCTCTCTTCTTTTCTCCTGCCAACTGACGGCATGAGAAACATGCTTTTTTAATTAAAGTTGGTATTCTGATCTCATTATGTTATTCAAAAAACTGCTGTCCTAATCTCAGCCCTATAGTGCATAAGTGTTAATCTGGTCCTGCTTGATTTAGTCATGTTTTTGTCTTTTGTGCGTTTTTCTTTAAGGGAATAGCTCTATTTTGACATTTAGGTGATTTGCAAACCATGAAAAAGCCCTCACTAGTGCTTAATTCATTTTTGTTCATACATTTTAACTATCTACCTTTCAGCTCATAAATATGAGAACTTTTGAATGAGAGTTCTCTTACCAGAAGATTGTTGGGTTTGTTTGTTTTGGTTTGTTTTTTAAATAAGATTAAATAATTAGCAGGAATTTGATAAATTTACATAGCTCTGCTATTTTTTCATTTTAAATTTCCTTGTTGCTGTGGCTTGACTTTTTTTCAGCCTGCACCATTTATTTTTACATTTGAAGCAAGTTTTTCATCT
This sequence comes from Chionis minor, assembly GCA_013398295.1. NCBI lineage: Eukaryota > Metazoa > Chordata > Aves > Charadriiformes > Chionidae > Chionis > Chionis minor. The sequence goes on from VZSF01005378.1 coordinate 157,245, forward strand.
ACTGTGATGTGTACCTGATACTAATCATAAACAGTAAATCTAAGGAATAGATTTCTTTTCTTAGAATTAGTTTGTCTTATGAAATGCTGGAAAATCTGATCCATAAAGTTATGCAGAAACTATGCTGTGCTTATCACTGGCAAGAGTCTTTCATATTTAGCAACCACTTGTCTTCTTTATTATTATTCCTGTTTACAAACACACGCACAGCAGGTTGGAGGATATTTACAGCTGTACATTTTTATGATCTCTACAGTCATCTAAATGAGCAAGTTTAGTGCTCCAAACTAAATAGGCCTAGTAATATGAGTGAAATTCCTCTCTCTGAAAAACTGCCTGAACAAGTAGATGTGACACTGCCCCAAATCCAGGAGATTTGCCTTCCTTTTTCCAACTCCAACAGTTTTGGTCAATTCACTGACTTTCTGCTCTCATCCTGCTGCCTTTTTTTCCTTATTCAAGCTGTGTGGTTTTTTTACAAAAGTAGGACTGTTGTTTTTCAGTGGATTTTTAAAATGTTTAGCACATACCTGTGAAGTGCAGGGACGCCTGAGCTACAGCCCACGGAGAAGTTGGGAGAGCATAGCAACATTAGCACTGTGTGCTGGGTAACAAACTCAGTGTTGTTCACAACCCAGGTAAAACCTGGAAAGACTAAGCTACTCTATAGAAAGGAGCAACAGCACCACCAGCAGACACGGAAAGAAAAGAACAGTTTTAGAAGATTCAGTCTTGAGGATGAAGCTAAGATGAACCAAAATGGAAGAAGATGCCAATGGGCAGCTCTGGCTTATTCCTGTGCTCAGCCTTTCTTAGTTGGCCACGGGCGCTGCTGTCAACTGACTCTGCTTATAGCTCCTGTAGATTTGTAAGCGAATTCATGGATTCCTCTTTCTGGGTATCAATGTGGTCAGGTAAGGGAGGCTCAGTGTTCTGCTGGGCACCTAACGGTTTTGCAAAGGGATATCTTACTTTCTGAGAATCCTACATCTTCTTCATTTTTTCTTTTTTTTTTTTTTTTTTTTTAAATATGACCCTAAGTATTTTGGCCTGGTTTTAGATTCTGATGTTGTCTGGAACTTTGAAACAATACTGTATCTGAAAGATGACAAATTAATGGTAGAAATAAGGTTTTAAGAGTCACTCTCAGTAGAGGACATTGTATTTTTCCTCAGTTCTAATTTGGTTTATGAATCAAAATGGCAACATTCATATCATTTGAAATCCGATGCAGATTTATAGCCAATAATTTCAAATGTTTAAGTAGCACAGAAATCCAAAGCAACATCTGGAACTGTGGTACTTAAGAGTTTCTCCCACAATCAGCTTTACCCATGCTTCTGTTCTGTTTACCCTTCAACCTCATGGTACAGTTCCATTTCTTCTTCCTTCTTCCACTACTTTTGCTGAAGTCCGTCTCTCACCACCCTCTTTTCTCTTCCCCTTTTCAGTATCCTGCTAAAGCCTCCCTTCATTCCAGCAATCTCTCTACTGATGAACTGCTGGCAGTTGTTTTCCCTGAATGCTACAGACTGATCTATTCTGCACAGACAACTATTGTCAGTGTGTTCTCAAGTACTGCATGCTGTGTGCCAATGTATAATCTGTGCAAAAAATACCATTTTGTTTTATGTTTTATATAGACTAGAGAGTGGAAAAGGCAAAGGATTGTCCGAGATCTGCCAGTTTCAATAAGACAGTATTAAATATTAGCAGAATGCCTTCTGGACTTGATTTGACGATGCTTACCCTTTTTTAATCCAGACATTTTTGAAACGGTCACACTTTTTAGGGCATAAGCCTTCACATTACACAGAAAGTTACAGTATACTCAGTGATGCAGAAAGAACACACTATTTTTTATTTTTCTTAAAGTCTGAGTTTTCTCATTTTGCTTTCCTAAATGTAAAGTACTTGGTATTAGTGCTACTGTTACCCATTGCCAACAGTATCTGTGACGGCACTACTAGTTTGATGTTCAGATACTGCAACTTTCAGGATTTAACCAAAGTCTTTATTTTCTTTAGAATTTTTTCTGCAAGTAGTCATCACTTCCTTAGCTTGGATTTTTTTTTTATTTTTATCTTTGTTACTTTTGACTTTGAAGATTGAACTTATGATCTTATATGCTAATATAAAAGTGAGACAGTGAATTGCTTACAGCACCTCTATCACTGAAACAACAGACTGATGCTTAGAGGAGCAGGATAGACTGATGATCTAAGTTATCAAGATTCCTTTCATTTTGTCATATTTATAAAAAAATATATACCCAGTAATTCAAATCCTTTGTTGTGACTCAGTCTTTTCAACATTTATTTCCATCCATTGTTGCAGAACCTACAATTTCCATTGTTCATGAAGGTAGAACAGACACATTTAAAATCTTACTTGATAGCTCTGTAGTTGATGGCTGAAATTTTTGGAGCTGTCTTTGAGATTTGAATATCCCAACAGAATGAATAGTCATGGGAATTCTGTAAAATTACCTGTAGTTTTACATATACCAGTCTAGATGAGTGAGAAAACTCAGCTATCGCGCTGAAATTTCAGGTTGATGGTTCTTGAACAGAAAGACACCACTGTGTGGTTGATTTCACATCTTTCCTTTAATCCATATCTTTGAACAGTTAAGTGAGGTGATTGATGGAGAAAGACTGTGTGTCAATTTGATTTCTGAAGCATCTTCCTTTAATGTTTACTTTCTCTGATAAAAAAGGGAAGAAAAGATACAGAGGACTGGGGTTGCTAACCTTGGGCTGCTCACAAGGTGTCTAGGATTACACTGATGTATTGCCAAAGTATTTTTCATTATAAAGCATTTTGTTCCCAAAATAACTTCATCTTTTGAATCAACACAAGGTTGTGTTACAGCATTGTACCACAACAATAGTAATAATAAATTTGAAATTGAAGCCTCCCTTAAGGAGAGATACACTTGAAAAGCCAGTCCTGCGTTAGGTCAAGAAAAGATAAATAGCAAACACGTGAAGAGCCTCCTCTTCAGATAGTAGTGTCAGGGGGAGTTCTGATTTGGCAGAGAGGTGAACAAGCTGACTGCTTCAGTCGTTTTCCATTCAAATGACATGGTAGCCAAACTCCATACAGCCTCACCAAATCATGCGTATGCTGAACATGATTTTAAAATAGAAGTCTGGACATGCAGATGGGTCTGTAATTTATAAAATTTGATTGCTGCATGTTTATTAAAGAATCTGAATGTCCATACAGAACTTTAATAAATAAATAATTGATGATAATCAATGCCATTTGGTAGAAACAGTCCCTTAACTGGTCTTCTTAGAGTAAGTCAGGACAAGAGCTACCACATTGTATTTGCTATTAAGGACAGAATATCAGTAAGAAAAGCACTTTTGCTTAGCATTTTAGTAAAGAAGTAGGGTTGAAAAATCACATTTTTGTGTGTTAAAAAGGGCTAATTCTAGAGCTTCTCTACAGCCCACCCCCATGAATAGTGTAAGGCTGAGCATTTAGTGCCAACATATCTACTCTCTTTAATTCCTTTACTATCAGCTCTCCTACACACTCTTCAGAGATGATTCTAGGATCATTATAATTTTCATTTGCCACATTTAAGATAATGTATTTCCTTCTTCCATCATCACAGAAAAATGAGAAATTCTTCTGGGACAAGTAATAAACAATAGTAGTCAGTATGCTTGGTGTGGTTAATAGCTTAGTTAATTGTTTTGATTAGCTCTGGGTCTTTGCAATGAAAGAGAATATTATCTCCACAGAGCACTTAGTTTAACTTTGACACCATATTCACGTATCAGTGTTCAGTGTAATTTAGTTAAGTGCAGCTGAGCTTCTTTCTTCCTCTATCAAAGCTAAATAGATGGCAGTAGAGTTTTTTCGCAAGAACTTTTATCTGCCTCAGGCTCCATCACTGCTCTGCAATACAAAGCAGCCATAAATTCAGCTCAACTGGCTGCTTAATGGGTTCATCTTACAGAATCCTTAGAATGCTACTGTGCTAACAATACCTTACTCAGGAGGAACACTTGAGTAAGGGGAGGTGTAACTGGGTTACTCCTGATTCTCTGAGTACAAAACCATCGGAAAAACAACAGGAACTTCTTAACCGTACCAGACCAGTGCTTCTGGAAGACCAGGAAAGCCGCAGAGATTTACAACAGTATCTCAGACACTGGGAATCTAAGACTTGTTTTTTTAGCTGCCTTATTTCTGTCATTGTTTGTGTCAGTCTGAATAAGCTGTGCAGGACGGGAATATGATATACAGAAGGAAGGAATGAAAAAAATCAGCAATTCAATGCTCGTGCACTTGGCTCGGCACTCACCTTGTTTCCGTCTGTTACAACTATAGGGGTGGAATATTTACATAGAATCTTGTTGTAAAAAGATTGTCCTTCTGCTAAAAGTCCTTATCCCTCTAGGACACTTGAGAGGGAAACAGCATTCAAGTGTGTGTGTATATACATTTGTATATTTATTACAGATTTCAGACTAACATGGCTGAATTAATCTAGACCACTGAATTTGAAAGAAATTTGTTACTGAGGAAGGGAGGTAGGCTATTTTGAGGATATGTTACATACCATGGAGGGTTTATGGTGACTACTGCAACTGTAATTCAAAATACTCTGTTTTTTCTGGTCTTCACTTCACTGCTTTTTCATATTACCTTTAAGTCTATTGAGGTAATGAAATAGGGAGGGTATGATTACTTTCGTTAAGTGTCTTCTCTTGACTGTGAACTTGAGATGAATCAAAACCAGTAATAAGTGTCATATGCATGTTAAGTAAAGATGGGTGAATTTAAAGCACTCACACCTGAAGAACAGCCTATGTGTGTCTCCTGAATGGATAGAGTGGATACAGTTAATCCTGTATCATTGACATCTATCATACATTTTTGGCTTGTTCTGGCCTTACAAAAGCAAACACTGGTTTATTTATGTTGTAACTTTGATTCATTGACAGTTCAAAAGGAAATACAGAGAAATTTGTACTATTGTGTACAGTTTGTATTTTTGTTTCAGTTTTTATCTTTTAATTCCAAATCCTTTTGCTTCCCTGTACCCATCAAAGCTCTCAAACATGTGCTACATTAAAAGAGACAAAACAAGCTAACTGTAGTATAAATGAAAAAGAACCATTATATTTTCTGACAGTTGTATTTTCCAAATCTCAAGAGAAAGTGAAGCATAGCATGCTTCACATGACACTCCATCATTAAAAAAAGAAGTTCTAATAAAAATAATTGAGCAATGGCTGCCCTTTCTGTGTCACTTCTGTATGGCCCATTAATTCTGGCAAGTCTGTGTAAGAGCCACTATTATCAACTTCACAAAGATAATCAAGCATTAATCCTACATCAGTGGCTCATTATTTTTAAACTCAGCTTATTTTATGACCAATAGGTTGACTTAGAGGATCTAATAGGGTGCTTCTTGGGTTTTAATGAGTGAAAAATTTTATTTTAGAGCTGAGTGAAAGATAACAGAGTCCTGTCAATATATTTTATTAATGCTACTTTTATCACTTAATAATTAGAAATTTCTCTAAGAGAAACAATTCACCTTTCTTTTTATCCTTTTGGACTAGAGAAATATTTCCCTAAAATACCATCAAAAGACTTGTAGGAATTAAAGCTGAAGACATTTTAGCAATAATTCAATAATAGCTGAACTACCTGCTGTTTGAATGGGTTATTGACAATAAGGCATGTCAGTGGCTGAGCTTGCTGTTTATTTTACTGAAGTTGTTAGAGGAGAAGCATGTCATACAAAGGCCAGCTAAAGTACAGCTAGTAAATCAACTAAAGTCAAGAATTCTAGTACTGATGCAGTCATCCTTTCTGCAATATATTTAGTTAAATACTTCAGAACAAGCAGAGTTAAGGTGGGAAATCATATCACTGGTCAGTTTCTGAAAGTCAGTTTCCACTGAAGAGTTGTTTAGAAGGTATAAAACAAGCATCACAAAGGTAAGTTTTTCTTTGTATGTCAGCAGTAGATGAGAATTGTATTTTTTTTTTTTTCATAAAACTGCTAGGGACATCTCTGGGTTCAGCTGCTGGGAAGCAGCCCCCACTCAGGGTGAGCAGAGCCAGGGAGTTGCAGCAGCAGGTCCCAGCCAGCCAGCAATCATCATGCACAGGTGTCCTGTTTGAGGTTGACCCTGGAAATGCAATCACCAAATGTGGGCCAGGCACCTCTGAGGCATTGCTGGGCCTTGGGGCTGAGCCAAAATGAGGCTTTTGGGTCCCTGGAATGGGATGAGGGAGAACCGGAGAAAGCCAGGCAGGTCCTGACAGCAGCAGTTATGAATAGATAAACCAGACTGGCAACAGATCAGGATGTTGCTGTGAGGTGACTTACATCAATACAGCTTAATTTTCTTACCCTCCCAAAGAAGGGTGGCTACATCCCAACAGGATATGCTACCCTGCAGGACCAGGCATTATTACCCCAGGCTACAAACTTAATAGTACAGATGACTTCACACCAATGGCTAGAAACCCAACCCTGTATCATTTACTACTATAAAGGTGGCCAAATGTGCCAGAAGAAATCTGCTTTAATATTATTTTAGATTCAAAATATGTGCAACTGAAATCAGCATCTGAGCCTGGAATCCTGTTGAGAGAAAGGTCCTAACAATATGCCGTGAAGACAAGAAAAGTCCAGCATAACATTTAAGTGTTGAATTCATTCCTTCAGATGAAATTTTTGATCAGTATTGATCATTGGGTTATTTAAGGAAAACCTCAGATAAGTATATTTTCCCTTAAAGAAACCCTTTTGAGAAACGTCGGTTAGCAATTAAAAAAGCTGAGATGTTTTAAAGTGATTTCAAATAAATTAAATCCATCTCCTGCTTTGAAACTGTAGTTTTGTGTGCAAGTGCATATCTATCAGTCTGTCCAGCTATATAGATACAGATCTCTGTAAAGTTACTCTAGCAACTCAGACATCTAAGCCTTCTGCGTACTGTAACAGCAATCAAATGCATGCATTCAAATTTGATGAATGCATTATCAAGGTGTCAGGGTTATGGAGCTACATACAATGAAAAAGACTTATCTGTTTCACCTGTTAAACCTCAATTCTGCCTAAGACTAAACGGACATAATTGAATTGGTCTTCTCCTAAAAGCATCATTAAGTTGAATGCTAAGAATTGTGAAATGTCTTAATAAAAGTGAGAAGAGATTCACATACAGCAATAATATGAGCATCTTGGGAAGTAAATAATTTTATTAGAATGCTCCTTAAGAGCTGTTAATTCTCTTGCACACAGTGATTACTTGAAGCAAGTGGCTAGCGAGTACTGTTGTGTGTATCTTCTGTGTTTCTGTGGGATTTCCAACTATGTTACTTAAGTCATTACAGAGCAAGTGTACTAGCTTAGCTGTGATCTTGATAGAGTTTATTTTAAGTTACTCTAGATACCATGCAGTACTTAGACATGACTTAGACTTTTGTAATTTGATTTTCACAAATTCTTCCTAGTGAACGTCAGTTTTTGCTCATTCCAAAGCTAGACTACTTTGGGATCAAATTTCCAGTCAGCCTTATAAGATTATTTGTCCTTATGTGGCCATTCCTAACAAGACATTTCACTGGGTATCTTGAAAAACTTAACTTTTACTGAAAGGTGATACTAGTTTTATTATATTTCCCAGAAACTGAATGACAGACATGCTGTGAAAGCTTGGAAGCAAAATCTCTAAAGTTTGCAAAGATATCTTTATTAGGGCACCGCCCATATCTTTTGGTAGTTTATCACTTTCTTCTTTTGAGTCTTTAGGTCAGATGTCTTGAATAAATTTTTCTGTGACAGGTTGACAAACACGATGACTTCAGGTGAAGGACAGTGTTCTGTAGACTGTATAGTGATCTAAAAGTTTCTGGCTCAGATGCTCGTCAGTTATCTGTGATTTCCACAACGATATCAAGAAATAGGCTCTTAGACTCAGAAAAGTGAGGAATCTGAAATGAAGGTGACTGCAAGCTTTCTATGTCCTGCTCAGAAATGATACTAATTTTATGATAGTGTTATATCTGTCTTACAAAAGTTACAATTTAATTAATAGTGTTATCATGATTTAATTAGCAAGGGTATTATCAGCAAATATCTACTAAAAGGCAAACCAGAGCAATCCTTCAGAGCTGAAAGAATAAAAATCATATGCTGTTTCCAGTGAAGCCACATGGCAACACTTCCAAACAGTTAAGTGAATCAATATTTCTTTCAACAGTGTAGTGTTTACACCAAGAACCAAAATGTAAACTTGTATAATCTATTTCCATTGTACAAAGTCATTCAAAAGTAAAAGGTAAAAGCTTAAATAAAGACATCTAGTCAGAGCTGGGGAATTATATATTTAGTTTTTTTAATCTTTGTATCATGTTTAAAATATTCTGCTGAATATTTACTGCATTTGCTTTTGATACAACTTGGTGAATCATCCTACAGCAAGGATATTTATATAATGGATTGCAAGGAAATCATAAATACAGGCAACAGTAGATGAAGATTCACCCCTTGTATTGTATATGAATATAAATATATTGTATTTATGTATAAATAAACCTTTGTGACATTTATGGTATTGGCAAACCAAAGTGTATTGTTAGAGAGTTCTAGTCCTTTTCATTAAAATAGATATTTTAGACATACTTTCAGAATAGGTATGAATAAATAATGAAAAAAAGATCTTGTTCACTGATAGTGTTTCAGTTTCATCAGGGCAAACAGCAAATTTGTTTCATTTAGTTTTTCTCTGTTCAGAATATGGTCCATCACTTAGCTCAAGTGTTTGTACACATAAACTTACCCTGTCCCTAAGAGGGAAATTAATCTTCCAGGCAATGAGGAGTGACCTGAGTAACCCTGGAGATCAGGGAACTTGACACTAACCAGTTGAGACTAGTAGTAATCTCATGCTGTGCAGAAGGTCTAAGAGAACAGTCTGCAAGGTTAATGTGTTAGTACTTCAAGACAGTGTCCTAGGAAAAAAAGTGGATAATTAACTCACCCAGAGCCACAGGCTATTTTGTGTTTTTACTGTCATTATGATGATAGAGATAGACTAAACAGTCTTTCTCTTTTGAGAGTCTGTGCTCTGATGGATTATAAGGGCTCAAATCAAAACAGTGCTTGTCTGTGAATTTAATGCAGTTAAACAGCACTAGAGCAGAGGGATGTCCTGAAACTCTTCCCTGATATTTTGTGTCTCCTGATGGGAGAAATGGTAGCTTTGCTTAATGTGCTGCTTGCCTAGTGTCATTGGGACAATACACAACAAATGTAGAATTTATATTATCATCAATGTTATTAATGACAACCACAGTAGCTTTTGTTATTGTGGTCGTATGCAGGGCTGAATCTGTTGTTTTAAATTGGAACAAAATTTTACATAAAAGAATAAAAGGTTAAGCTCCTTAAAGACAGACTACAGTTTTTCTTTAAGAGAAGTCTAGAACAAAGGGAAATAAAATAGTAAGCTTTGATTCTACTAATAGGGACACTAGAATTAAAATAAACCCCAGCCTTCACCGTATTCCCTCTCTTAAATATTGCGTTGTTTCAGCAGCAGCTATCAGCTGTTGAGTCTTAAAAAAAGAGGTGAATCTTGTCATTCGTTTTATTCATAGTGTGTTTGATGCTGCCAAAGGCAATTCTGAGTAGTGTAGAAATTAAATGCCACCAATATTCTGGTGACATGAAGACCATCAGGTCCATCTACAGATAAATGCAATTACTTTTGAGTTAGCAGTTGAGAATTCTGGCCTGGATAAAAACAAATTAGCCTTATCTCAGTCCCATGAAGGCAGAAGTGATGCCGATGAACACACTGAAACTGTTGCATACTAATAGGAGCATGAGTGGATTGATGGGACTATTAAAAAGTGTCATTGATCTTTTTGTCATAGCTTTTACCTATATGTCAAGTCTGTGTTCCAAAGAAGACCTCCTCAGCCATAGCTCTCCTTTGCTGGCGTGTTGTTCACATGTAGCCTTTGTTTTTTGGCTTGAGGAACAATAAAAAGGACTTTCGACAGACTGGTTGTTCAGAAAACAATTTTGGAGGTCAAATATTGAAAATGGATCAGCAAGATATCTTTATTTATATAACTCAGGGAGAGTTTTACCTAAGTACAAGTCCTTGCATAATACTCACATTGTGTATCACTTTTTAAGATCTCTGTTTCTGCTTCACTGAAATCAGACCAATTTTACAGGTTCACTTGTAGTTATTCCAGATCCTAGTGGGAATGTATTTTAGAGTGATTTAAACCATAGTGCTCCCATTGTTCCTATTTAGCTGCCTGCCTTAAATGATTTCGTGCATTTCCACCTGAAAACAGTCTAAGTGAAGCAAGGGCAATATGGGACCAAATATGACCCAGGTAAAATCAGCCATTCTTTGGAGACTGCTGTGCCTCCCCCAGTCAGCAGCCTGGAAAGCCAAGCTGGTTGCTGCCAGGTCCCCTGAGAGTTACAAGAAACAGTGGCTTCAACTGACAAAGGGGTGGAGTCACTTGTGGTTTTGGCAAATGCTGTTTCCATCCTTTTCATCTCTTGTGACAGTGTTAAGAGCAAGCCTAGTGCTTCAGAGCTCTACAAGATTTCTGTCTTTCTCTTTCCAACTTCATAGACTTCATAGGTTAGAGTATCTCTGCTATGAGGACAGGCTGATAGAGTTAGGGTTGTTCAGCTTGGAGAAGAGAAGGCTCTGGGGAGACCTTATAGTGGCCTTCCAGTATCTGAAGGGGGACTACAAGAAAGCTGGAGAGGGACTTTTTACAAGAGTATGTAGTGATAGGACAAGGGGTAATGGCTTCAAACTAGAGGAGGGTAAAATTACATTAGATATCAGGAAGAAATTTTTCACTGTGGGAGTGGTGAGACGCTGGAACAGGTTTCCTAGGGAAGTTGTGGAGGCCTCATCCCTGGAAGTGTTCAAGGGCTGGTTGGATGGGGCTTTGAGCAATCCGGTCTAGTGGAAGGTGTCCCTGCCCATGGCAAGGGGGTTGAACCCTTTCAGCCTAACCCATTCTATGATTCTGATTCTCTTTGTGTGGCAAAAGTGACCCATTCTGGGGCAGCACAAATTTTTTTTTGCCTACACAGCTGGCAAGAGTATTCTGGTTTCCCTTGTCTGGGCTGTCTTGAACGAGCTTTTCACACCAGCATGTCACAGGTCCTAGCGCAGCTATTCAAAGAATTTTCTTCAAATGTAGTAAGCATTCAGTCATGACTGTTGGGTCTCCTAGACTGCACTGATTGACTGCAACCTACTTCTTCAGTACACTGCCAGACCTGTTTAGTTATTTTGTAATGGTAATTATATAGTTTATGCACAGCCTGACACTCACATAAATTTTCCATGTCACGCTGGCAGAGACGTATTTTGAGTATGAGCTAGCCCTTCCTTACGGACGGTTCATATCACAACTAGCTATACTTTCACTTCTTATGAGCAAATAACATACCAAGAATTCTTTCCAGAAAGCTCTAGGACAAATAAATACAGGTTGTATTCTGCCATTACTCTCTATGCAAAGCTGCTTCATTAATTTGTGAGAGATTTATTATGGGATAATCCGTTTTATAAAATAATTCCCACCAAAAAAATACATAGTAAAGGTACTGGTCACAGACTCTGAAGCTTTAATAAAGTGTATATTCCTCCCAAGCAAGAAAAAGAGAAAAAAGTAAACAAATAGTTCAGTATATATGGTTCACTAAGTGTGTGTATATGTAACATGTACATTCAATTTTCATCTTTTGAGATCACTTTTGAGAAGGAATCAATCCATGCTAGATGATAGTGCCATTTGTATCTTTATACCTTTGCATTTCTAAGAATACGATTTTTTAGAGCTGTGTAATAAATGTATAATAAATAAATGTGTAATAAAGCCAACTGCATCCTGTTTAACCAATCACAAAAATTTCCAGTTTCAATACTCTTTACGTAGAATATATTTTATTTGCTTTTATTTTTACATTTAACAATGATGATAACTAATAAGGATAAATTAATAGATTTTTTTCAACAAAAGAAACAAAGAATCTTTCAGCTATCACCTCCTTCTGTAACTGTTATTGGCCAAATCTTCCACTGATCAATGTGGAATGGCATCACTTGGATTTCACTAAGATTTCACTTGTTTTCCTTCACTGTCCTAACCAAAATAAATATGTATAAATCAATAGAGAAAGCAGAATTTTGAAAATGTTCTTTTAATCTGAGGGAGCTTTTGATGAAGTTCCTGTTTCTCTTTGGGAAGGCTTTCTCAATGTCAAGCCATTAAGAGGTTGAAATCATAACAGAAGATAACTGAATGCCTTATTCATGTTTAAGAAGCTGCAATGTATGTTTATTGTTTAATTTTGTGAAAAAAACCCTTTTATTTTTGCTTTGCTATTCAATTATTTCTCATGCACAAAGCAGAATTACTTTGTCCTCATGCCTTGCCTTATTTAAAACAAATAAGTATATGTATATATTTGTAATTCTCCATGTTGTTTTTTTAGCAAACTGGCTTCTCCAGAGCATTAACATGTACCTCTGGATGGTGCTACTGGTGCATAGAGATGTAGCCTAAAAAATGCAAATTTCCAATTGTCCATAAGGGCAACAAAGATAAAAAGCCTGAAGAGACCACAAATTTATAGCATAGACCAAGGCGCTAGCTTCTAGCTGTTTCTTTCTAGCTGTTTGCCTTTTTTGTGGGGCCATAATTACACACTGATTACAGATAGGAAAAAAGTCTCTGTTATTCTCCATCCTGAACAGTAATTACTGTGTTACTGTGTTTCACTCCCATCCTTTTCTTTTGCTCTTTCTGAACATTATCAGATCTATTTTAGGTTTTAACATAGCTTTTGGGAAACATAAATTACAAAATACTGTTTACATTGCTTACAATGATAGTCATCTTGTGAATTATATATCAGCTATTATATATTACTAACTAATTCACTTAGTGTAACTAAGCGCATGTACCCATGAGACTGGAGAATGTTAAAATGAAAGGCTGACCACAGCTTCCCTGAGCTACATGATCTAGGTTGTGTTTGAACTTCTATCCCTTCAGGTGCCCTCTCTTCGATTAAATTAAAATAGAGAACATTAGAATCAGTCTACTGTAAGGAAGTAATCAGTCTACTGTAACAGAACATAGTGCAATTTGTCTTAAAAAATAAAATTCTTGTCCTTACCCCTCTGGCATTCTCATATTACACCAGATTTTGAGACAAAATTGGAGGGGCTGTAAATCACCATTACTCAATTGACTTCCATTGGAACAGAGCTGGTCTAGGCCAGCAGAAGAGGTCAATGCCAAGAGTTCCGAATGCTCTCAGTCATGAAACAGGTCACTTGCAGATCATTAGGCTGGCTTAAAAATGATCTTGCCAAAGTACATTTTGGCTTTTCTTTCTGTTCGGTATCTACTGAGGTCACAATGAGTGAGCGCTCTACTGATAAAAATGTTTGAACCATATTTAAAAAGGGACCAAGGTTTTTCCCACCACTTTCCACCAGTAAACTTTTTTTCCCTCCCACTGTCACAGAACTCCAGCCTCATAGGAATGAGTGGAAAATCTTGATTATACAATTCTTGCAGTAAGTGATCTAGTAGTTGCAATAAAAAGCATCCAACCTGACAACACTAAACGTATTGCACCCCTGTCTATGTAACATATTCTTAAAGATGCAGATATCTTACATGACAAGGTGAAATCTAGTAATATTTTTCATGCAAATCCACCTGGCTTTCTGTTTGCCTTGAACTATTCTTAATCACCTAAGGTCTGGGAGAGAAATCAACCAAAGGCCCCATTGTCAGAACTCCAAACCTGCCTTTTGGGTCTGAAGACAAGGTGAGAGGATGGCAATTCTTCACCTGGGATGATGCCCCCAGAAGTCCCTCCCAAATGAGCTCAATATACACTGCTGTAGATTTCCACACGTTCATCTGAATGAGCACATGCACACGTACATAGGCACTTGAGATTGCTCAGTAGCATTGGCTAAGACATCAGTGGCATCTGAATATTGGATCACGGGATATTTCAGGGTGGAAAAGACCTCGGGAAGACTCTGCTCAAACCTCCTGCTCAAAACAGAGTCAGTCTGAGGTTGGATCTGGGTGACTCAGAATTTTATTCAGTAAGGTTTGCAAACCTCCAAGGATGGAGAGGGACTGCATGTCTTCTCTGGACAGACTGTTCTGCTGCCTGAGCATTCTCATTGGAAAAAAACTTTTAACAGTCTAAACCTCTTGTTTCAAGTTATGACCATTATGTCCTGTCCTTGCATCATACACAATTGTGAAGAGCCTGGCTTCATATCCCTGTAGACAGCCCTGCATCCAGTTTGCTGTTTGGGGAACTTGACCCCAAAGCCATTTCTTTTCAAGGCTGAAGAAGCCCATCTCCCTCAGCCTTTCCTCGCAGGGTATGTGCTCCAGCCTCCTGAATGTTTTGGTGGCTCTATGCTGAACTTGCTCCAGTTTGTTGATAACTTTCTTATACAGAGGGATGCAAAACTCGTTTACACTTCTAACGTACCAGTGAAACACTTAAATGATCTTGAGGCTTTTCCCATCAGTCTGTACGCTAAAGGTTATGATACAAGTTATAAGAGTAAGGAGAAATGAAACAACCTTGGTAAAAGGAGATCAAATTGCACTTGGTAAATTGGAACATGAACTGCACAAGATTGTGGTATTCTGTGGAGGAGTTTTGATTTCTCCAGAAGTGTATCTATAAATGTAAAATGTGTTGTGAGAAAGTAGATGGGAACATTTCAGTTTTGTTCAAGATTAGGTGAAAAATTACTTTCGACAAGCCTTAGGTTACTATAATAGGCTTATGATGGTATAATGATTATCACAGATGGTCTTTTCTTTCAATGCAGTAGTCAGAATACAGAAAAAGACATGTCCTTTTTCATTTGATTTCAGAGTGCATGAGAAAAACCAAGCAGGTGCTCACTGTCTCAATGTTACAGTGATATGTACAAACTACTGAAGATTTGCTTCTTTTGAGGAACGTATTGCCGGTAGAAATCACTGACGAAAACAAAACTTCAGGCTCAGGATACTATTATAAGATTCTATAGTGAATTACAACTCTGAAGCCTCACTGTACTCATAACAATTTGTGCTAGGGGCTTTGCTGATACAGGTATGTAAAATATGAAAATGTGAGTCTCTCCTATCAAGAGAAAGCCTGTGCTTTAACAGTACTTTGCATATTTATTATGCTATTATCACTAGTGTACCAGCACCTAAAGGAGCAATTTGATTCTTGAGAAAGTGTTTAATCACTAAGACTTTTAAGGAAAAGATAAGTATCAGATATCTATGTTTTGTGCTGAACTCAGTGTAAATTTGATGTACTCAGATGTATTTGTTGGATTCGTCCCCTATGAGGAATTAAACTTGTTTGCACTGTGAATTCTAGATGGCCCTTGGCAGAGGGGAAAGGCCCTCAAATCCTCAAGATGGCTTTGTTTTTAGCTGCGTGAATAGGACAACTTCAGATACTTTGGTAAAGTTTTGAGATTTAAAGGTGTTTATGCTGTTAAGGATGTTTTTGACTACTTTTTTTTATTAAATCCCTAAATTGTACTGTAGGGACCTTTATGCTTTTCTGGGTGTTGTTTGTTGCTTAGTCACGAGCATCTTGCTCAGCACTATCTAATTTAGCATGTCTCACCTGAGATAACTCTCAAATTCGCTGCCCTGACAGCATATCTTCTACACCCACTTCCAAAATAGCATCTCCAGACAAGTCTCTTCCTCCTCTTCCCTCCACTCTTTGTAGGTAATTGTCCTGATTCATGCAGGGGGAGCAGTTCTCTGTATCTGAAAGGGACAGCACTGTCAATGAGGGAACTTCTCTTCAAGATTGTGATTGCCACCGTTTTGCCCTGTGAGGATGGGGTATGTGCAACTGTAAGAGTGCTGCCAATGGAGCGTGTCCAGCAAAACTGCTACAGAAGCAAACCCCCTTAATGTCCCTCATTTAACAATGAACCCAATCAGTTCTAATTAGTTTGTGATTAAAGAACTAGCTGTCTTCCGGGTTGTGGGAAGAGTAGCGTTTGTGGGTAAACTGTCTCCCTGTTTTAGATTGAAATCCCCTTCCAGAAGCCAATTGTCCATGTCGTGTTCATGGCATCAAGCAGTCCATTAAGTTGGTGCTCAGTTCTAATTTATGGTCTTCTTTTTTTAATCAGGTCCTGAAGAAACACCTTTAATCAGAGTAGTGGGGAAATTACAGATTTTCACCTGTTGAAAATCTTGTGTTTCAGCTGCTGTCTACACATCTTGTAGAACAAAGTGGTATTTCATCATCTCCAGAAAATCGCATAGGTTTACTTTGACTTAAACATGATAAAATTATAGCCTATAGCAAGTCAAAGCTCTTAAACTGATGTTTTCCGTTCTGACGATCAAAAAATTGTCTTTTGTCTTACAGAAAAGTGAGAAATGGAAACAAAAAAAGTATTTAATTTTCTATGACACTGTAGCATTTTTTCCTAGTGGTTACACTGTGTGAAATCAGCTATTTCTTTTCCTCATCGTGCCCTACTTCTTGCAGTGTGATGGGAACGTTAAAGTGGGACACAGCAGGAAGACAGAGTGGATAGGGCAAATGGAAAAGTTAATGTAACATTTTCTTCAGCTTTTAATATTGCAAAAAATTACTAGTGGATCTTTTATATACTTAAATTGGTAGTTGTCCCTTTGCCATGAAAAGCATTCTTTCTTTCCTTTCCTTTTTGGTTGCAGTTGAAAAAATCCTCCCACTGTTTCTTCCTGAAAAAAAGCCCTGTATTTCCATATATGATCTCTGTCATGAGTACTTCTATCTTGTCCAGCTCAAAAAATTTCATTTTGGAAGTTTGATACTGTGAATACAGACACAGTAGTAACTCGTAGTGAAATTATTTTAAGACTTATGATTACATGTATTTTCATTTTACATTGGTTTTCATTGCGTTTGTCTTTAAATCTTTTTGCATAATTGTCTCCTTAACTGTAACATGCAGCCCTGTGAATTAATGTAAATATGACATATATTCTCATGGCTGTTAGTCCTTGCAACAACTGTAAGAAAACACGACAACTGGATTTTTGTTCTGCTGGATCTGAGTCTCTATCCCCACAGCAGCTAACTAAACAGTAGATAGTATGTGAGATACTGTTTTATACTAGCAATGAGCTTCATCTGAGGACTGCAAAGTATTCACACAGACATGCAGCAAAATGTGATTAAAGAGCACTGGGATGATCACAGAGTAAGCAAAAGAAAATAATGCAGGCCATTGAGGATGTGCAGGAGGGGTGGGATAAGTGGGCTGGTGGCTGATGAAATCTCAGGTCTTGGGTTAAGGGAGCCACACCTGGGAGTGAGTGGAGTACATGGGAACAGAGAAGCTAAACAGTGGAGGAGAAACCATTCTCCAATGGAAATGCTGGACACCACAGTGTGTTTATCTAAGGCCTGACAAAAGGGTTATTTTGTTCATTAAAATTCAAGATTAGCAAGACTCATCCTTTTTTTTTTTTTTTTGTGTTGGGATTCATCCGTCATAATACTAGTTCTCTAGGTTTTAACTGTGTAGTCTAAGCTAGTCACACAAGAAAATCAGTTCATGAGGGCACTTTAACCCATTTTCTTAAATGCTTATTTTCAGAGAAGGTAAGTGAGTGTTCTCCTTGGAAATAAAAAAGCGCTTTTTTTAGGTTAGACAATTAACTGTTAGATCACTAAAGCCGCATGAGACGCAGCCTGCCTAAGCAACTAACTGCAAGGAAATACCGCAAGCTGATGAAAGCTCCCTTTCAGAAGCAACCAAAGTTATTCAATACTTGATGTGAAATCATGATTTTAAAAAACAGTCTGGGTGGGAATTCTTAGTACATTCCAAATCTATATTTAAATTCTCTGAATAAACAAGCTATCAAATATTTATTTGGCCCTGATGGGATGATGCTGCCCCTTACCTTGCAGACTTCAAGCTGAGCCAGAGCAGACATCCATCACACGTGGTCCTCATTTGATGCAGGAGCAGGCAGTACAGCCCAGCACTCTGATATCAGAGCAGGGACTCCTGCGTAAAGCTCTTTCCATTGGCTCAGCTGAAGAGACCTTAAATTCCTATAGAAAGATTAGTAAGAATTATCTATAGGTGATCAATAACCTTTCAAAGTGATACTTGTCTTTTCTGTGATAAGGAGTTGACTATGAACTCTTTGCAGCCTATATTAGTTTGCTTTTGTGGAGCTTCTCTTCTAACTAAAGGAAAATGCTTAAACCTTTGATCACTACTCATTAACATGACTAGTTCAGATGTTGCAATATTTTTGGTGAAGTCTTACTGTAACTGAACTCTTTATTCTCCAAATAGACTTATACCAAATAGTGGCCACTTAGTATTTACTTAAGAAAGTGATGTGCTTGGGTACCTCTATGTCTGTTTATACTTCCAACAAATGCTTTCCAATTGCAAGAAAGGCCTTTCTTAAGCAGGATCTCAATCAACTTTGCAACTAAAAATAATACTCCTGACGACAAAAGTCCCGAGAGTTTCATGTCTGAAGCTGAAACTTAAAAGCTGTCACGGTCAATAAGCAGAGGAAAGGATCTTTATCCATGCTGTTGCTATGCACTGAAGGTCCTCAGAGATTAAATGCTAACAGACAATGAATAAATTCAGGTGCTTGTACTGAATCTTTTCTTTTGCTATAGGCTTTGTAGCTATACACTGAAGTCTGCCATAGAAGTGCTTGCAGCCTGTGGGGTTTTACAGTGATATCAGTTATTTCCACCTGTATGCCTGGACTAGCAAACTAGCAACTTCTTCACATGCTTAGAAAATTCCCACAGGTCCTCTGTGTTAGAAAATGTGTGTTATGTCTACATACTCACCTCAAGATCCGAAAAGATGCCCCTTTTTGGATTTGTTTTAAACTTGAGAAATTCATCAGAATATTTGTCTATTCATGCTATCACCTGTATACTGGCACTGTTTTGAGAGATAAAGAAATGTGGGATTTCTCCAAATTTTGTGTCCTTGCTTATCATACATACCTAAAGGAGTGCGCTAGACCACCGGGGTGCAGGACTGAATTCCTTAGCATGTCTTTGGATCCCAGTTATGAAACAAACAGGATACACAGCTGTGGCAAGTTTTCATAGACTATAGAAGTTGAAGTAGGATGGAGACTGACACATGCTTCCACCTTATTGCATTTTTTATCTGCTATTATTAATGAAAACATTTATATATATGAGTACAGAAATTCAAGGTAGAGGCAAAAAGGTTGACCCAACTTTGAGAGTTAAAGTTCAAACAACATTTAAAATGTCTTTGATGAAGTAGTCCTTAGATCTCTGTTAGCAAAGAGTAAGCAAGTGTTCTCCTTTATCCTCATGTTATTTTGCTCAGAAAGCTCAAATAAAGCTTTTGACATGGTTTAATTATGACAAACACACCTCTTTTTAAAATATAATTGAAACATTTTTTTCCTGTACCTTTTGGATTTAGTCAAAAAATAGTAAAATAGTACTCCTCATTCAAAAATCAAACTGACAACTTTAGAGGCTGAAATTCCTTGTTTTTGTAGAGTTTAGGGAATGGTAATTAATGGTCAAACTCATGGTTTTACATTTGAAACCGAATTTTGCTTGTTACTATATACTTATATATGTAAAATAAAATCTTACATCTGAAAAATATATAAATTGAATTTATTTCTGCATTAGATTTTTATTTTTATAAGTAAAACAGAATAGATATAACTAGAGTGCTAAAAAAGTACAATACCATAGTATGATAGAATCAAATCAATTGCATTACTTTAATATGCTGGAAATATAGAGGAATGAAAGAGTTCACTAAGACTTCTAAATGATATATGGTACAAAATTTGCAGAAGCATGAGACTTAAGCAAGACTGAGATGTGAATCTCTGATTTCAGTGTTTTTTCTAAAACAAAACCAGAAGAAGCAGGAGGGGACCTGAGTGATATTTAAATGACTATGTTAATATTTAGGAAACCTGTAAAATATATGGAATGAATTATAAAGAAAGCTTTGCAAAATTTCACTGTGGTTTGGTCTCTGGAATAAACCTGGAGAAAATCTAACAAAACCTATTGTGATGTCAGGTTTATTAATTGCCGTGGATCCTTGCTTAGTCATGCAATAGTCTCTCCTTTTTATTTAAACTTGTGCAGTGTCTTCCTGTTTTTCTGCAGGTATTTCTGGAGTGGGTATGTGCTCTCAGGTTGTCAGATGTTTTGTAGCTAGAAAGTGAACCAGTGTAGGTGAACAGATCTCTGCCAGAGAACCATATTTAGAAGACAAGAGTCTTCTGGCAGTAACATTGGTAATGTTCTGACTGCAGTTTCAAAGCTGCAATCTATTGATGACAAGGACATACAACTTTTTAAAACTTTATATCCAGCTTCAGGATTTGTCCACACTAAAGAATATATTTGTACATGGGCAATTCTATGAAATGAAAGAAATGTGGCTTATCCCACCATATTTTTTATACTCTTTTTCTCTTAATTTCATGGTGCAGTTCTTAGTGTGATTGGCAGAAACCATATTCAACAGTGCCTCCTCATTTTTGACTGCAGTCATTACTGTGTAGCCTAGTATATAGGTCACAGCAAATCTTGGCTCAGCAAGATGGTATTTTACACAATACTACTGGTGTTAAATGTAGTATACTCAGGTTTTAAATGTTTGAGAGTTCTGAATGCCTGGGTTCTCCAGCTCTATACACTGTTTCAAGGAGATATAATTAAGCAATGTGAAGGATATTGACTAGAAAAGGGAAAGTGTTTCGCTCTGATAACAACATTCAAACTGTTGTTAGAGACTCAGAACACAGAATTGAGGGAAAAAAGAATCTTCAATTAGCAATGCAACTTCAGTTTGTTTTTCTAAGAGAAAACACCCTAGTAAATGTCAGATATAGTAGTAGAAAAAAAATTTCAATATGATGATAATAATAGTTTAATTCCACTTTAATATAGACTATTGTGCATTTGTTAGTGGTGTTTTTCTGAAACAAATTTCTGATTTACTCTAAAGGTCAGGAAAAATGTTATAGTTTTTCCAACAGAAAATGTTTGAGGGCAAGGATAGAATTTTTACATTACTTCATTTGAAGAACCAGGCAAACAAAAAAGCTAGTTTCTCATTTATGGTGACGTTACAGTGAAAATTTTTGAAACTTATTCATCTGCATGAAATGTTCTTTTTGCTATTTTCTATTTGAGAAATGCTTTAAAAATATGAGATTTCAGCCCAGTTCTGGGTAGGAAGTATTTTAAAATCTCCGCATTACTCTAGGGACTGAAAAACTGTTTCTTTCTCAGACTTTCTCTAATTGGTCTAGCTGGTGGTTTGTTGGTTGTTTTTTTTGTTTTGTTTTGGGTTTTTTTGTGAGATGGCATAAAGAGGCGTAACCCCAGAAAAATTACATCGAGTGCCAGTTTGTTAAACCACAAAACCACATCTGTCAGTTGCTGGAGAAGAGTAGACAGTCAAACGGCTTCATTTCACGATCATTGCTTCTACATTCTCAATTTTCTTTTTGGAATGGCTGAGAAAATTGATATAATCCTTAACTTCCTCTCTGAATTGCTTCCTAAACTGACACTGCACTATTATGGAGGAGCCACATGTTTTGTGATGCTCTCTGTGAACTAACTCATGCACAAAACAGCTACAAAACAAGCACATCACAGCTACTATGCGGCTATTGGAATTCTCAGCTCCCCTCCCATAAAAATATATCATTCCCTTAAGTTTGAGTAACAGAAGATTATGATCTCTACTGCATTATTTGTTCAGAGAGACCAAACTCTATAATGTGGGAGGAGAATAGCTGAATAATCGGGAAGACTTCAATGGGAGCAACATATGCTCCTGGTGCTTCCTGCTGAGACTGCCAAAATGGCTTACAGTTACAGATGCCAGCTTTCTGAGGAAAAAAAATGTTACTGCAAAGACATGAAGTTCTAACCAATTCTGACAAATGAAGGACTATCATGCCTGAGCTGAAGAGTAGTGGGACCCTGCTTACAAATTATTTTGATTTAGTTGTGACTGTGATTGTTACACACAGAAAGATCCATTTCAACACTATAATATTTATCTTTGATTTCATTTACTTCCGAGTGCAGCTTAAGTAAAACTATTTTGTGAGCCAAGCAATGGGGGTAAACAATTTAGCAGCGAGTAAAAAATCTGAAATGTAACTGAACTGAAAAAAATGTTCCTTGCAATCCAATATCCAGACTTGTCAAAACAGAAGTTTGGACAAAAACCCCAAGAGTTGCACAGATGTGTCAACTATCTTTAAGAAGTGATTATGCACAAGCATATATAACAAAGGCACATAAAGGGAAGCAAACAGAAAAAAGCTGTTAATGGGTAACCATTTGGCCTGTTATCATTTTCACAATAATTTTTAATATAATTTCTCTCCCCCCCTCCTCCGTTACTTATCCTCTCACTGTTAGCCCCAAAATATTTTTCTTCTTATTTAGAGCACAGTCCATAAAACCGCTGATTTGCCACCCAGCACATGAGAGAGCAGACAGGGTGACAGAAGAGTGAATGGGAGTGTGGAAAGGAGGGAGGGATGCAAGATCTCAGAAAGGGATCTTTCCTTGCTGGTAACAAATCCATGATTAGGAGATTCCTGGCCTTCCTACGGTAGGACTTCTGTCTCTGCTGAGCCAACTGTTCATATTGCTGTTCCCCAACAGAAGGAAAAGATGTGCAAGCCCTGGGTATTGTTTTCAAGCTTTTGTCCTAATAAATACTAATTTTGACCAAAACTACCAACTGTGAGAGTAAGATACATAAATCAAGAAACAGCAAGCATAGAAATAAGTGGCTTAGAATAGTAGTTGGCAGTTGAGTTTTTCAAGCAGAAATAGAATATTAGTCCATTGCTAGATGTATCAATAATTGCACAGGAAGACCACAAGTATTACATTAATATTTTAAGGTTAGTGAAATAAAAGACATAACCCTACTAGATCATGATGAAAAAGTAATTTCCATTTTAACTAAGTGAAAGACTATGAAACATTGCAACAACTAAAGGTGAGAGTTTTTAAAAAGAATGTTTCTAAAATTTCCATCTCAGAATTTTCAGAGAGGAAATTTGAAAGTTTTCTGAGTTTTAACTTTGATTTTGATAAGCTTTTGAGAATTATTAACCCAAAACAATGGAAAGTGACTTACACTGAGCCAATATTTGAACTGAAAATGAAGTGAGCTGGCCAGTTGTGTTCCAATCAGTCTTAGACAAGAAAAAAAAAAAAAAAGGAGATTGATAAGATAAAAAAAGCGCCATTGACTAGAGACTAGGAGACAACACCTTGAAGCATCCTATTTCCTACACGGACCTCTAGTAATGTGTCCTACTTTCTTGCCTCTCATTGCACTATTTTTATAAGCGTGGAACTGCCCAAAACCTTTCTCAAAGCCTACACCCTCACAACATTGTTCCAATCTGAAGCTCTAGCCAGTTGTTATATGCAAGTTCCTTGACTTCAATCTTTGGTTTTCAAGTAGCATAAATTAAGATTTTTACGAGATATATGGGATGGATTCTTAAAACTGTAGAAATAATAATGAGATAATGTAGGCTGCACTTTTACATAATTTTTTTTCAATAATCCAAAATGGAAACAGAAAGATTTGTGAGACAAGAGCAATGGGATTGCTTAGAAATGTTACATACATTGGCAATTTCTAGAAACAGGGTGCTTAAATAAATATTTTTGAGCTGTATCTCAAGCTACAAAACAGGTGTATCCACTTGCCTTATTGAAATTTTTTTATATTCTAAAGAGAATAATAACTAGGAATGCTAAGGTTTTCCTCTTGCCATGGTCTTATATGTGCACAGAAGTTACTTCTACATATACTTTAAGATCATCATTAAGAACACGGTTTCTAAAATTTAGATGAATTATGCAACATTTATCACCTAGCAGATTAGTCTCCTGTTTGTGAGATCAGCAACTTAAGTTTTGATTAAGATAGTTGTTTGTATCCCACAGGTGAAAGCATCACCCATGTATGAATTCATTAACTTGGCAATATTACGTTCATCTTTATTTACTTATTGTATGCCATTATTAAGTTTTTAATTAAAATACATTTTAATTTATTGTTGTAAAGGCCTAATTTCTCTTGATTACATTCCCCAAAATCTCTTGATTCTTAGTTCATACCTAGGGAATTGACTATGTCACCCGCTTTGTCTCCTCCCCCAGACTAGTAGCCCCAGCCACATCCACTTATGCACCTAATCCTCGTCTCGCCTTCCTACTGTTATGCTCCTTATCTTTCCCTGTCATAACTGGGTTCCACCATCCTGACCAGGATCCACAATTATTTCTGCAGCACAGGAACTAAAGTAAAAAGAGGGAAAATATTAGAAGGTACGGAGGCAATACCGCCTGCAGCAGTCCAGCTTGTCACTCTTGATCAGGAAGTGCAAGAGTAGCTGTAGCAACACTTTCACCTGTACAGGCTCTTACGGGATCATTCCTGTGGCTTGCTCTAGAGTTCCCAAAAGAGATTTCAAATGGAAGAAGCTAGGAACAGCTGACACTTTTCCTGGGATAGTGTTACACCTCTCCTAGCTCTTCTCTAGCCTAAGATGATAACATTAGTATTTTCTTCATTGGTTGGGGAAAGTCTTGACATCTTGCTGAAATTCCCCACAAGCTTGCTCTTCTCAACAGCTGGATTGAGCAACCTGCTGGAGAGCAGCATGGCACATTTCCCTGGATTTCCTGTTTAGAGATCAGAAGAAGGAGGGATGGTGTGAGCCCAGTTCTTGTCTCAGTTCTTGACGCACTATCAGACCATGGGGGTATCAAGCGCTCAGGTTCAAGAGTTGGAAACATCTTCTCATTCTTTTTGATAAAGACACAGCCTAAGCAATTCTTCCAGAGGAAAAACTGTAGGATGAGAAATTGAAGTGATCATTAAGAAAGCATTAAAACATTTCTATTATGAGGTACAAATTTTTCTATTCTTTCAAGTCACCAGTGTGTGTAGAAACATGCTTTGTAGAGATGAGTCAAGCTATAAATGAAACTGTTATTATGTGACATATAAGTCTGAAGAAAAATTATAATCACGTCTTCCAAATGTGTAATATTATCTCCATAGGAGCTGACCATATTTATGGCTTAGAGAATATGAATCATTTTACTGCTATATATTAACATTTATTTAGGGCAGTGTAACATAATTTAAGTTGATGAGTTCTTGTTATCTTTATATATTATTGCTTTAGATGTTTGAGAATTCTAGAAAGAGAGGATGAAGAGAAACCTCAGAAGAAAATGCATGTAATCCAATTTGTTCGTTTTCTTAGTTATGCAAAATTCAGAGACTCTTCTTATCTATTGCCTTCTACGTTTGACAGGTTTGAAACTGGTAATTGTGTGGTGCTCCTCACCTCTTTTTATGTACCGAAACACATTTGGTCCCAATAAATTATTTTTTTCTCTGTAATTTATATAAAAAATTAGTTTATGATCACATATCTTTGAAGAGTAAAGGTAAGATGTTATGCTGTGGAGGAAATTTATGCAAATCCTACATGTGTTTAAAATACAGTATAACATAGGGGAGTATAATACTGATTTTTTCTCCGTTCTTAAAATCTGTACCACTTAGTACAATGTATTTAAGTGTTTGCAACTTTTAGTATTTTATGATTTAACATTTGTTACAGAAAATTATTCCCCTCTGTCTTTCACCAACCTCCCACCCTTCAATACACACATCCATCCGTCTGATATGTCAGGGGAATTATATTTGTCTTGGCAATTAAAATGGATATAACTCCTTCAAACTCCTCCTGTCCTGACCATCCTGTTTAGAGGATGTAGGAACTCTGGGGAGCACATGCAGGTTATTGATTGCTGTGCGCCTGCAGGAGTTTTGTAAACCTTATCCTTCATTTGTTGTCCAGCAGTCCTTAATAAGGCAGGAACAATTATGGTGGAGATCATGAGCTCTACCTGTCACTTAGTGTTGGAAGCTAGTTCCCAAATGAAATAAGTTAATAAAGTTGCAATCTAATTAAGCTTCATCTCTTCCGTCCTTTGTATCTTCTTTTGTGTCTGGGCAATACATTGCAACTAATTGTGTAATTTTCAGTATGTGCAAGGAAAAGTTTTTTGTGCTGGTTTATTTGCAGTAGAGTCTCACTATTTATTAATTATTAGATAGCATGTCTTGAAAAGTGTCTATGAACTTGTAAGTTCACAAAGATGAGTTATATGCTTACCTCTCCAAATGGTCAGTACCTTTTTGAGAGGTAGTGATTTATTTTTTTCACTAGTCCCTGAGGAGAAATAAAAGCACATCATGATTTTTCAAAGCTACCTATCACTCCCAGTGCTCAGGGTTGTTTAAAGCACAAAACACTACTGATTGTCAGATTATAAAGTTTTTCATACGTTATCACTGTAATGTGAGACAGTGGCACTGAAGCGCAGCAGGCAAACAGAAGAAAGGCTTCTGAGTAGACTCCCTGGCTTGTTTTTTCATTTAATGTGGGCTTGCATAATTTGTCTAAAGAAAGTTCTTTCATACACTGTATTTTCAGGGACAGACAATGCACTTTGAAAAACCTGGATACAACAAAATTGATATCTTGAACAGATAAAGTCCATGTTTAGAGATAAGAAAGAAACATAAAAAATAAGATGTAGAACATTAAAATAAAAAAACCGAACTTTTGGTTCATTTGTAAATTGTCCTAAATAATGCAAATGGATTATTTTCCAACTGAATGAGTTCTTAATCTCGTAGATAACCTTAGTATTTAATCTTATGTTCACTGAATCAATGGGAACTTGACTGTAGTTTTTAGCAAGGCAGATTTCATGTCAAGATCTGCAAAGCCCTCTTTCCCCTTGCAAATAAAGATTTTGAGCCTTTGAAATCAGTGGCTGAATACCTATATGGGACATGGGATTTCATGTTGGTTGTCTATGTAAAGTATAGTTTTCCTGAACTTTATTTTTTAACTGTTCCACTTGGTACTATCACCACCAAGAGTTCTTTGGACTTGGACATAGATGATTAATGTGGGCAATTCCTGCAAAATCAAAGTTTCCTAATGTATTGATTTGCTCTGTATTCCCTCTGAAGGAAAAATGTCCCTGTAGGAAATAGCAGGCAGTACACGGTGCTCAATGTGAAGCATAATTCACTAGTAAATACAGGAAAAAGTCTCAGAATAAGCAGTTTTCAATATGGAGACAGATGGCCACATCACTTGGCGAGCATTCAGCTTTTTTCCCTGACATGTTTAAATAATGTTTATCAAACAATAGACAGGGATGAAAATCAAGGTAGCCTTAAATTTATCTAAAACAGAACGGCAGGCTGGTGTAGAAGTGTCCTATAAATAACAATAAACAGCTGTTGAATGGAAGTCAATAAGGTGGAAAGAGAGTTTTTCTACCGGATTGTAGAAATACATATATCTGTATTTCTTTTTCTTGTAATGAAATATTCTCTCCTCTCTCCCAGCCCAGAACTCAACATACTGTTTATGTACCTGGCACGGTGTACAATGATCAGAAGCAAAACCAGATGGCCATATTTTTCCTTGTCTTGTTTATTTAGGTGATGGATAGATGAGTCCTAATTTCACCTATCAATCTGACTATAATTATTTATGTTCTACTGTGAATTTTTGCACACAAATACTCATGCAAGTACATGCACACACATACAAGTAGAAGTAAACTGACTCTTTCTCTTTCTTCCTTAGGCTTAGAAAGAATTGCAAGAGATTCAGCCTATGAGCAAGAAGGAAAAGTTCAGTTTGTAATTGATGCAGTATATTCCATGGCCTATGCACTACACAACATGCATAAAGATCTCTGTCCTGGATATATTGGTCTATGCCCAAGGATGAGCACAATTGATGGTAAAGAACTGCTTAGCTATATACGGGCAGTAAATTTTAATGGTAAGTTACGTGTACTCATTTTTTTCTGCCTTTTTCTTCTTTAAATGTTTCAGAAGTGACAAGATGTGTTTTCTTCTTTATATAGGATACTTAAGGCACAGTGAAACCAGGATTAGAAGCAGTTCTCTTTTAGAGAGAACTGCTTCAGAACTCAGAACTGTGAGTTTTTCCACCTGCTTTGAAACCCAAAGTGTATTTTTCATCTTAACATTAAGCTGCTCCCAAAAGAGGCAGATGTTAAAAATAAGAATCTGTCGATCAAAAAATTCTGGTGACGATCTGCTATTATAGAAACAAGTTGAGGACTCATGCAGTCCTATTGACAGATTAAAATCCTTTGACAGAGGTTGCTTATGTGTTTGCAAGAGAATGTATTGAAAAAAATACCCTTTTGAAAATTGCCTTCTTCTGAAATTACTGTTAACAATTTCCTTACAGAAATGAATAGTGAGGAGTTTGCTTTCAATTTGCATATTTAAATCTCAATTAAAACACTCTGTAGCAGTTACAGCTTCTTTTCCATTTCATTGTTTTTGACTCAGTGATTTAGTGTGCTTTAACACAACTACAATATATATTTTTAAACAACACTACAGAATATTCTGTGCAGCTGGGATCTGCCTGCTGGGGGAATGCAGTTACAGATGCTTATGTTGTTAACAGTAGAGGCCAATAAAGAACAGGAATTATTTATTAACGTAGAACTGAAAAAGGTAAAACATACTTGATGGTGAAATAAAGGTGCTGAAAACCTACATTATTTCATTAAAGTCATAATTATCCTAGATTATATTTAGCATTATTTTACAAAGAAATGGAACAATGTTCTTTGCTGAGTTTTGGTTGACTTTTTTCCTTACTCGGTGGTAATTCATGTACTAGACATGCCTTCTAACTATGCAGAAAGAAGCACTGTCTATCACAATTTATTCCAATGACCTCAGCTGCCAGCCTTTTTGAAAAAAGCACAAGGTCATTTTGAATTTAGCTTCCAAGTGGAAGCTTTTTTTGCTTTAGGTAATATACCAGACCGTTCGGTTGATATGAATGTTGGCTGGAGTTCACAGTTTTTTTTCCTCTTCTAAAACTTTTTTCTTCCTGTGTAATTTTCATAAAAAGGGAATCCCTGTCTCTAGGAATATAAAGATAGAAGGTGTTTAAATGATTCTTTAGTGATTTTAAAGAAAACCTGGAGCAAAATGTGTTGCTGGCAAATGTGAAATATTATTATGATGACAAAGGTAGGCAGCATATTGTAGGGTTTGCAGTGATAATTATCTACATTTCAAGTAGACATTCTTCTGGGTCTGTGTTGTTAAAGCACAAAGAAAGTGATCTATTTTCATTTGGTGAACACGAAAGCTTAGCATAAAAAGATAAGCTGTACATTTTCTATGAAACCTTTCTCTCCCTAGATTTTTGTATTTCATCAATACCTGTCATGATTTCCCTGGCCGATTCTAAGTATTGCAACAAGGGGAGATGAAAGAGTGAGATAAGTGAGAGTGTTCTGGACACTAAATGAAAAAGTATCTGGTTTTGAACTAGTGATTTACTGAAAGAGGAAAAAAAGGAAAAAAAAAAAAAAAGAAACATTTCAGTGAGGTCAACTTTCTGTCCCGTGGGATACGTTAACTGTTCCCGGTACTAGGCTAGTACATGTTATGTGCTGGTATACCAATTTTTTTGGTGATGTTATACACCAAATATTTTAATTTTTTTTCAGTGATCCATTGGGAGGCATAAGCAGTGGACAATCTTTAACCCTTTGTCTTTTCCTATTAATCCCAAATCTCTGTTTCTCAGGACAGCACTGCTGCTGTGTCCGACTTTGTTTACAGAGGTGAATTTTACATATATTGCTAGATCTCCTGTGCTGGGACTTGACAGTAGTGCTGTGTGTCGATTTTGTTGTGCATCTTAGGTTCAACTTAGTGGGTTTCACCTCACAAAATATGGTCTGTATTATGAAGGACATCTCTCTGCCTTATGGAGAATATTTACAAGGGGAAGAAAACATAAGTATTTCTCTTTATTGGAGTAAATGTTTTGCTTTTGATTGCAAGTAATCACTTTGAAATGTGTTTATTTTTGTTTATTCTGTTTATTTTTATTTACAAATTATGAAGATTTGTTCCCCTCAAGGTTTCATCTGTGTAATATTCCATGACACTTTCATGACTGAAGGGTGATCATAACCACCAGTGCACAGTATACTGATATAATTGATACGACATTTGTTTCTGCTTAGCTATTCTGCTACCAGTTGTGTGCTAAATGCAGAAAAACTCACAATTCAGCATGATTTTAACGGGGATAGAACATCTTTATTTGTAATAGGAATAAAGAAATCTATTTGTACATGAGATTTGAGTTACTACTGAGTGTAGTCTCCTGTTCTAGTCTTGCCTGTGTTTTTCTTAGGACAGCTAGCAAAGCATGTAGTCTAAATCAACTGCTTTTCATTTATAATAGGCAGTTTAGTAATCAATTTAATTTCATAGGAGAAGAAACCTCTAACATGTAATGGGTACAGTCTATTGCTGTGTACACTGAAAGAATTTTTAAACAACAGGAAAACATAAAGCTACTGTGCAGACATGAGGCATATTTAGTTCCCCGTGTTCTCGGTGGTCACTGCTAGTAGACCATAACCAACCCTTTCTGGCTGTTTGATCAAAGAATACTTAGAGTTTTCAGAAGCTACGTGCTCCTACTTATCTTTGTGTTCCCCAGGCAAAAAATGAATGTTATCACTTAATGGGGTTCTTATTTTAATAAAAGTGCTACATTTGAAAGATTTTCCCTACCAGTTTTTATATCCAAGCAAAATGATATATTTATGTGAAACTGGTGTTTCATATTTAAAGTTACGTAAAGCGAATAGGTTTTCTGTTAGTTATGTTTATAAATGGTGATATGCACAACAGTGTAATTGTGGCATGATTCAATATGTTCTCCCATCACATTGCTGTAGTGTTCTCAATCTACTTAACTTCATTATTCTCTCTACAAAATAAGCAGATGTTTCCTAAGAGTTTTTACCCTGGCATGTCCTGAGTGTTTTATGAGAAGTGCTCTGCTGAATTCAACATAAATGCTCATCATTTAACAGAAACAGGACTTGAACATGCATTTGTGGTGGACAGAGGTGTTTCAAAGGTAGTTTGGGGTTTTTTGGTTTTGTTTTTTTAAAAAAAAGATTTATTTTTGTACTTCCTTTGGGACAAAGCAGAAAAAGGATGGTGACATGGAGACAGTGCTATTTCTTGGGTTGGAATAAACCACAAAGTGAGAAGACTGATCAGTGCCCCTCTCCCCAGTTGTCCCACTACAAAAACAAAGATCAAAATTCATAGTTAAATTCCAAAGATAAAGATCATTGCTTACACAGTACATAAAACATTTCATATTACAAAAAAGTTCACTCTTTCTATATCTATAGATTTATAGCTAGTACAGGGTAGCTGTTTTTTGCCTGCCTTTAGACATATATTTGTATTTAACACACTGTAGTAGTTCCAGGGATAAATATTGACAAAACATCGCTCATTATAACACAATGTATTTACAGATATTACAATATGAGTCTTTCACTTAATCTTAAAGGTAAGGGCAGAACTTGACCTTTACTCTCACATATGCAAACAGACATTTCACTTGCTTTTATGGGTTCCTTATCCTGCAGGTGAACAGGGATACTTGTTCCTTTGACATCTTTTTAGGTGAGCAGGGATAAGTGAGAAGGGAGCAGAGAACAGGTGGAAGCACTGACTCCCCTCTGCCATCATTGCTTAGATGAATGCCCTGCCAGAGGACACTGCAACATCACTCCCCCTTCCTGGTGAAAAGGAGACTCAGGAAATAAATTCTTTGTGCAACCTTTTCTCTGGTCTCTTCTGCGACAAAGTAAAGCAACTATGTTGCTTGCTGGGATTTTGTGACAAATCTACAATAACACTGGAACAGTTTGCCTGGAAAGGTTGTGGAATCTCTGTGCTTGGAGACATTCAAAACCTGTCTGGACACGGGCAACCTGCTTTAGCTGAGCATGCTCTAAGCAGAGGTGTTGACCTCCAGACGTCCCTTCCTACCTGAGCCATGACATGATTCTATAGCCCTCGCTAGACTTAAAAGAAAGAAAAGTATATCACTTGCCCTTGCTTTACAATATTAAATGAACATTGTTACCTTTACTGTATTCTTCTGGAACTAATTTCATAGTCTGAGTGGACTAGTAAGCCTTGCTGTTATTTGAATTGTAGATATGTTAATTAAATGTCTTTGAGAAAAGATTAATTTTGGCTACGTACAGAGGGACACTCATGCAGCATCAGCCCCAATTAAAAAACAAGCATGCAAAATTTCTGAAAGGGCAGAATGATATCAGAGAATGAAAGCATAAGAACAGAAACTAGCAGGCAAACTCAGAATAAGGTGTTGATGATTGTAACCTGAAAATTAATGAACACCCTACATCGTAATATTTTTTTCTGAAAAAACAGTATCTGTAAAAGGCAGTTAAAAAAAAAAAAAAAAAAGAATGGGGTTTCTCATGGAGAATTTTGAACCCTCCAGAGAATCATTATTGTGGAATCAGCTGTTTACAAAATTCATCTTCTCCTGCTGTCTTTTGAAGTTGCTAAGACATCAATCTGTGCAAAACTCTCCTGACTTAATATTCAGCTCAGACTGCTTTAAATGTTTTCTTGAAGAAAGCTGACACCTCTCTATTCTTTCACTGAGTCCAAAATTTGCATTCTCAAATCATTATTTATCATTAAAACAGAAGATTTTATATGGTGTCCTTTGAGGCTGATAAGCTTTGACATTTTTTAAGGCATTAAGCAAAATAGAACTAAATGTCCCACTTAAAATGTACTGGAGCTATGCTACTAACTCAGATTTTCAAAAATCTAACTCTCAAATCTACAACTACCAATACAGAATAAGCCCTTTTTGAAATAGTTGAAGCTGGGCACATCTGTGGTTTATAAAGTTATGCGTTCCTATTGTCAGCTCATAATTTAGAAGTTTGTACTGTCAGAAACACTCAGTGTCATACACTGCCACTGGGCCCATGTTCTGATATGGTTAAAAGCTGTCTATGTATAATGGGAGATAATAGCAGATGAGTAGATCAGATAGGGATGAACAAGATTAACAATGAGTTGGGAAGGGCTGAACTCTGCTGACCTTGCTAGGATTCACTGTGGTAGCAACTCTAGTTTCACTCAATTTTCATTTGTACTCTGCTGAAGAAATAAAGATACTGCTTTCAGCCGTAGAAGTGGGAGTGGAAGGGGAAATGTCTGCTGCAGTTTTCTTAAGGTCTGTCATGTTTTTCTATCATAAGTTAATCACATGACATAATTCCATGTACGTTTTTGGAAAATCTTGGTGGTACAGAGGAATATTTGAAAACATGGCTAAAGCTTAAACTACCATAGACCTGAACTCATAAAAACCCAGATTTCAAAATAGTTCATTCTTTTCATGTACTTTTTTCATGGGTTTGGGGGTATCTGATTTGTCTTGTGAATACACTGGGGCTGTGGCAGACCATTTGTAATAAAGAATCGGAATGCCTACTTTCCCATACCTTTATGTTAAATTAAGAAAGCACTTGTTACCTCTGTTAATTTATTATTGGGGATGAGCGGGGGATGATTTCAAATAAGTTCTGCTTTGGCATGCTAATTATTCTAATGGAATTAATCCAGGTGGCTATACAAGAAATTAAAATTGCACAGTGGTCTGAATCATGCTCAATGGGTTTAAGTAATGTATAGTTATAATGTAAGCACGCACAGCAGGCATAGCTTGGAGCTGCTGTGATTCTTAGGTACCTCACAAATCCATGTGATTAAACCCAGAGATTATGAAAATGCTAGGTGTGGAATTAGAAGGTGGAACCTAAAAGTAAGTGCAATTTATAGCCGTGTTCTTGCTTATGTACAGATCTTAAGTACTGATTAACCGAGCAATATATATGCTCCACATACAAAATTCATGATTTAGAACGTGACTGAGGTCAATTCTCTGTTTTGAGGAACAAGGTCTAATTCATAAGGTATTTTAATAATTAATATGTAAAGGAAGGTCATAAGGGATTTACTCTCATTACCCATGAAAATTGATTTGCATCTCCTGATATGTGAGGATATTCAGATATATTAGAGTATATTTTTCTGATATAAACAAGTGAAAAATTCAAGTAATATTGAGGAGTAGTAGAAAGTAACCCTTGTCATTCCAAGTGAAAAGGTATTTGAGTGCAAAAAAACTGGATCCATAATGCATGTATTTTTTACCTTTTAGTCAGTGTAAGAAACATGAGAGCTGTGGTTCTGCGGCATTATTAAGAACTTCAGATATCCTTATTACCTTTATTAACAGGAAGATGGTGTGCAACAAATTTTGAGGAACAGAATACCTTGACAAGTTTCCTAACTTAAATGTTCAAATTTAAAATCTTCTCTTAAATCTATAAAATCAAGTAAGAATGTTAGTACAAGTTATTAATTTTTCCATATGTCAATTTATGATCTGTTTGGTAAGACAAAATTTCTGCAAGCCAGCAGGGCAGACATGAGGGGAAGTGAATTGCTTTTTAGTACTTCCGTAACAGAATAATATGAGTCTTTTCCATTTTCCTACAACAACTTTTACTGACAAAATTAAATAGACACATTAGAGACAATATCAACTGGAAAAAAGCAACAAGGATTTTATTAAGGGTATTTGGTAACATAAAGAAGGTGCATTTATAGTTTGTTCATGTAAAAAGTGACCTAACTGGTAATGGCTGATAAGTGACAAAAAATACAGCAATTCCTCAGGGAGGTCAGTGTCAGGGAAATTATCTTGACAAATCTTAAATTCTCATATAAGGAGGAAAATAACCATTTCTCTGTTAAATGGAATGACAGTGAAATCAGGTAGACTTAATACTGTAGGGCAGGAATTACAGTGAGGAGAGAATAAATTTATAATTAACAGACATTGTCAACATCAGCGGACAGCACCATTTAGTTTTTCTACTCTAGATGTTGTATTCAGCAGTAATCAACCAAGTTCAGATCTATAGTCAAAGCAGCACTAGATTCAAAAGCAGATTAGATACGTTAGACCTTCCTACCACATGTGGCCTTAAGCAAAACCAGGCAGAATCTGAGCAAACTAAACAAGACATCCAAGAGGAAAGTGATGGGATTCAGTTCATCCCTTGCAGGTAAATAGGTTTCCCTCAGTTTTAGTAGCTGGTGAATTTTAAAGCAAGTGTCTAGTTCTCCATACAGCTGATGGGAAAGGCTGATGCCTCTAGAGGCTACCAGAGAGCAAGCCTGTCCATTAGCATTTAGGCACCATAGCAACTCATCTACTTCTGTACGTTTTTCTGCAAGCAGCTATAAGTCAGAGAGATTTTCTCAAAGACCAGTTAAAGCATTTCTAATAGTATGAAATATTAAATATGTGGAAGATAGTTTATCTGAGAAGCTTCTCTAATTTACTCCGGCAGAGGAAGCATTTGCTGTTATTCCTGAGGATTAAGGTATCCAATCATTTTTGCCACACAACAGGTTATGTTTTATGCCGAACAGATTGGACCCAAAATGTTGCTCCCTATAGTCTTAGCCAAATCTCTCCCTTGTAAGCCTGAAATAAAATGGATTTGACGCACAAATTCCTGAGGCGTTCTATTTTAAATAGAGACCGTTTCTCTCAGTTCTCCTGTTAACTCTGTCATCAAAATTGAACATTTAATAATTAAAGGTAAAATAATTTGCAGTAAAGATTTTAGTTGCAATTCCATGGATTCTGTGCATAGCATACTTCCAAAGTGATGATGCATTAGTTAGGCTTCCATATTAACATTTTTCAATTTGTGCCAATTTCTTTAGGTTATTAACTTCTATAATTACATTAGCATTTAATAAAAAAAAATAGTTTGGAATATAGGAGATACAGAATACTCTTTATTATTAGTTCCACTTGGAAGCCTAAACTCTTTTAAGCCAAGCCATAGGAACCTACACAGCCAGATGGATTTGAAAATGGTGCTTCTCTCTATTACTTACAGTTCTATTAACAAATTATCAGCTTTACTGGTACTCTACTTGAATACAGGTTTATTTGATGATAGTTGAGCTATTTATGTAAAGGTAAGATTATTAGAGAATACTCAGCTACATTTTAGATTATGAAAATGTGAATGTCAAAATCAAAATTTACACACCAATCATAGCTTCCTCTTTAGACCCACCAGTTACAAAGGGTGAGGTTTATTATCTGGTAGGCTGATCTGCCTAAATTTTAGGAGTTCAGCTGGAGTGGTACAACCATTCTATGTTAGGTCAATGGGAAGAGGTTTATGCCTCCAAACAGTTCCAGAAAGGAATTAGAAATATTTAATGCAGCATTCCTATCTCTTCTTTGAGATGAAGGTGGTAGAAACACTGGAGCTTGGTCCTTCCCCCAAATTTTTCATATTAGTCTGGGATTTAGATGTCAGCTAAGGAAATAGAGCAATTGACTCCTAAGCCTTTAATCCAAAGGAGACTAAAACCATGTCCCAGAAGCAAGCCTTAAACAAGCATAGAGCGTGACTGGGAGGATATTCTCTAGTCTTGTTGCATTTGTGTCACCATGCAGCTAAGAATGCAAGACCTCCTCAAAGTCCTATCCAAATGGAATCTCAATATCCTATCTTAGTAGAACTAAGTGGCTACCAGTTTATATAAAGTCATAGTTTTTATTGTATTTTTTGTCTACTGAAAACAAGATCGAAGCAGCTATAAATGTATGACACTAGCCAGCACTGAAACAAGATATCTTAGTGTAGTACAGGATCAATTTTATGCATTTGTTGGAGGTTTTTTAATTGTGCATCATACACAAAGAAAGTATTACCGTCAACATCTGGATTATTTTTTTGTTTTCATTCAGATGAAAATTTTCTGGTTTATGGAAGATAAATTACAAGTTACCATCTGGGTTTAAAGTGATATATCTGTATTATTTCCAAAGGATTAGAGAAGCTAGCATGATTTTTAAACATTATTTTTTGCTAATAAATATTTTTTTTATTATTGTCCAATAAGAAACCAAAACAAGCCAAACCAAAGCCAACCAACTTTGGTTAGAGAAAGGAACTATCACCATATTACCATAATTTTAGTACAAAGAAGAAAATTCAGGTTTAGGCAAAAAGACATTTTCATGTAATAATGGTGGTGGATTATTCCATCAATCACTTTTATTTTCTTTCAATGAACCATGAAAAGTTAGATGTTTTGCTATCCTGAAATGAAAATCTTTCAGGTTTCTTATAACATCCTTGCAATACGTGAAAAACAGCTTGATTAGGTAGCACCCTGATTAAAAGAATTTTCAGAGTGGCTGGTTAAATCCATTCTTGCAAAAGCCCAACATTTTCCCAGTTTTTCAAGCAATAGTTTTGCTATGTCTCTGTTCCTACAGTAATTTTTTGCACTTGGAATTCTAGGCCTATGCTACCTGCATATCTCTTTGTAACTTCTTTCCACATGTTTTAACTTAAAACACATATGGATTCAGAGCAGCTAAAGCCATTTGTAATTAGAAATCACCAATATAACCAGACATAAAGAAGTAGAAACTCTGATTTATTCAAGTGTTTAATTAATTAAGGAAAAAAATGTTCTTAAATGATGATTGCAATAAATTCTTCGTCTTTAATCTGTGGTCTTGTCCTAAAAGTACATTAACATGCAAATATCACAGCAGATAGAAATTAATACTGGTTATTACCGTCCAGATGTTTCCAGTGCCTGGAAGCATTAAAAACTATTGAGACAACTTGAATGCTCTGAGATTATGAATCTCAACTTCTTTGCTAAATTACTTCAACCTTTTTATTTCACATTCTGAAATAGAGCAATGTCATTCAGTTTGCTGAAATATTTCTTGAAAAGTAGGTAATAACTGTTACCTCTTCATTATTTAGTTGAAAAATGAAAATCCATCATCTAGCAGGAAAATGCAGAAATACTATGTTTATCAACACTAGGTTTATAAAGTTCCAGCTCTACTATAATCAATAAAAAATGTACTGTTTATTTTAGTGAGTGTGGAATACTGGTTTTCACCAACCACACTGGAAAAAAATATAAAAAAGTAAGCACCCTAACAGTTTTAAAGAATTACTAAAAATGTAAATTAAAGCAAAATCCAGGTCAGCTGGCAAGCAAACAGGTAGAAAAAACATTTGCGATTACAATTATTTATTTTTGAGTATCATCTAGTCACTTAAATGTGGCTTCAAATTTAGATGATGTGCTTGCTCTGTACACGAAGACAGTTCCTAAGAGTTTGGAAAGCATCATAGTAACATAGTGATTACCTGACCTGTCTGGGGAATTCAGAACATCCTGAGTTTACAGACGTGCTCTCTGTCACCTATGTTTATCTGCAGGAGTAGAAGAGCAGCACAGTAAGAGACAGTCCTTGACATTCACTAAATGAATGTTCCCCTGGGAGCTATATATTTTTCAGTGGAAAGGTGACCAAGTTAATTGTTTTTTTTGTGACAGGCAAAGGTGGCAGTTCATATAGACTTGGCAGAAAGGAAGCGGCTATATGTCATCCATGCACTGTAGCCCGCTGCCTCCTCAGTTTCTTTTCTTTCAAGATTTACCATGTATATAGTCATCAAACTCTTTAAAATAATAAGAAATCCACAACTCTGTATGTTGCATCTTATGGAGACCTCAAGAGTAGATTGCTTTCCTTTGACTGTAGGGCTAAGCAAACATATAATCACGGAAGACACACTGAGCTCCAGCTGGATCTACATTTGATTTTCCTGTTTGGCCCTGCAGC
Organism: Chionis minor; assembly: GCA_013398295.1. Classification (NCBI taxonomy): domain Eukaryota; kingdom Metazoa; phylum Chordata; class Aves; order Charadriiformes; family Chionidae; genus Chionis; species Chionis minor. The sequence continues at coordinate 196,182 of VZSF01005378.1, forward strand.
CACTCTAGGACTACCCTGGCTTTGCTCCAGTAGAGCTTGATCGAGTTGAGAGACAAAAATGTTTTGGCTCTGTTCCTGTGCCACACATAATCACGTTTTATAAATATATCCCTAGGTAGCATTAAGTCACAATTCATAATATGGCCAGTTATGGTCACTGTGTCCCACTTTTTGGAGGTAATTATTATGCATTTTAGAGGCAAGTGAGAATGATGTATGGAAGCTCAAGTCGTCATCTCTGTGCAGGGTATGCAGCTACAAGGCAGTCAGACTCCTCGGCACGCGCCAGACTGTGCAAACTTGAAAGGCTTATTTAGTGCAGTCTCTGCTGTGGTTCTTCCAGGTCCCTACCCAGAGATCTGAAGAGAAAGCCTCGGGATATTAGAGTCCACTGCTTATCATGTTGGAGAAAAACAACTAAAGGTGCTTGGAAATAACCCTTATATTGACATACAGCCACTGTGGGAAGGTTTCTGCTAAGCCAGCTGGTGTTTAAAGGCTCCAGCTCTTGATAGTTACAAATTGTTATATTGATCCTTTCTTATGCACAGACTAACTACAGCTCAAACACTGATAATTTTTTCTCTGTTTTGCACTTTCACTGTTTCTTACCAGCAAGGGGTATTGTTCATGCACAAAGTGCTTAGACAGAATTTGTTGCTTACCTGAGCGTAAAATGCACATGGTTTTGTCCTTATTGTGGTAAGCGAGTTATCCTGAGCCTTTTACGGTGAATCAGAAAATTCTGAGGAATGTGTAAAATAAAGAAGGTGTTCCCAAACCTAAGAAAGTTGTTAATTTTTAGTTCCAGTTACAGCTGCATGTTGAGGTTGTTCCTTATTTCAGAAAATTTGCCCTAGACCTAATTTGACCTTTTGAAGATTTCTCATATTTCTGTGTTGTTTGCCTGACACCTGCTGACTCTGGTTTACTGCATTACTGACACAAAAAGTACCTGCAAAGGTTATTTTATTTATCTGTTTGCTTGTTTCTTTGTTTGGGTAGTCCTGGGACAACACTTTAGGTTTTCAAGATATTTTTAGACAATGTAGATATTTTTTAGCCAGAAATTTTCCTAAGTCCACAAGTGCTGGGGACTGAATTATCAGGTCTGCTAAAGTTCATTGTCACAAGGTGTGAAGGGTTGGAGCAAAGATATATGCCTTCTGCCAGCTATCCTGTAGCAGCCATATCCATGTGCAATATGCACCTACAGTCTCTGTCTTTAGGGATTCATGTGCTTAATGCTTATATCAATTTGCACAACAAAAGTGAAGGCGTATGTGTGAATGTGTTTTAAGTACTGTGTTTAATTGTATCCTACATAGCAGACATAACTGTTTGTTATCTCAGTCCACCAAATTTTTTAAATGAAGACAAGAACCATTCTCTTTAAATAAGGACTCTGAGCCTGTGTTCAGAGGTGATTTAAGATAACTCAATTTGATTTGAATAGCAGGACCTTGCCACTCCTATGGAGATGAGAAGTTGTAGCTTCTGAGAAGGAGTAAGGTGAAGAGGGGGACAGAAAGAAGGTAGTAAATGGAAGCTGAGAAATTCACCTTCTATTTGAGACCTCCAAATACACATGAGGAGATTTTCGTGTGTTCTATATTCATGTATAATCAGATTAAAGATTTCCTAGGAAGATAAGCTGATAATAGACATTGCCTATACTTGCCAAACAGTGAGCAACACCAGTGCCACTTGAGAAGTACAGACTGTTTTTTTTCATGCATGGAGAAAAGGTGGCAATTTGTTTTTACAGAAGTGGTCTAGTAATGTCTATAAAAGCATACCTTGTGAGCTCTATGGCCAGGGTCTAATACTTACCTGGGTGCACATACCATGTCATGTGAACAGATGTCTACATGTCTGTGCAGCCAAGAGGTTATTGTGTGCTCCTAATAAAGTGTATTGAATTCAGGACTTCCGGCATCAAACACTTAAAAAGCATTTTCCTAATTTATGGTGGTTCTTTCATGGTGGTTCATGGAATAGTGTAGTGTATTCTAAGTCTGAAGTAATTAAATGCTAAGAAAGAAAACCAAAGACCTTATAAAATAGTTCACTTCTTTGACTGGCTTGAAATAGTGTTACCAAGCAAAACTGGCCTTTAATTTTTTTTTTATCCTGTGTCACCTGAAAAAAACCCAAAACCGGGCTTTGATTTGATTTCCTTCTGTCATATTGTTTAATTGTTTAATTTTGTTCTGAATTAAACTAAAATTGATTTCATGTAGAATCAGAATGTGTCCAGGCCTCAAATCTGTACTGGTAAGTGTTGTTTCGTATCAGTTCAATCACTAATAAAAACTGGCAATTAATGACATTCCTGACAAGGATGCTGATTTCATTGAGCAATTGCAAGAAACTCTTCTTGTGGCTCTGGTCCTTGAGTGAAAACCTCTGGGACATCAGTCCCAGGAATCGAATGTTTAGCTTCCAATACTGCTAACCTTCACAGGAGGCCTGTCTGAAATTTGGGTGGTGGTGTCACATCAGCAGAGCTGTGAGTTGCCTCCCTCAGCAGCAAGGTTCCCTGTGATTTTGTAGCTGCATTTCTCTTGAATTATGTCCGGAGAAGACAACTCAGATCAGAGAAAGCGGCAAAAGAGAGGGGTGCCTCCCCTCTTGGGTCTGAGCTGCAAGGGGGGTGAAGAAGAAGCTTTCTGCCTCACTGGCTGGAGCTTCTGAAAATGGGAGTGTAAATGCTGGTCCTTCAGAAACTTAGAGGTGCAAATCAGTATCACTTGGGGAGTTCTTAGATAACTAAATTCAGCTCAAGTCTTGGTCACCAAATTAGGCAGCTGAAATCTTGTCCTTCCTATGGGTCCTTTTCCTTTAAAAACTTCTTCCTTTTTCATATAGCTGATTTTCAGATTGTGAAGTCCTTGGACTCCGTGATAACACAGACCTTGTAAATATAGATGTATTGTGGTTAAATGGGAGGGGGTCAAGAAAAGAAATAAGTCTTATTGGGTTTGGTGTCTTGAGAGATTGCATGTAGATCTGTTATTGCAGCTCATATATGAAAAATTAATACAGATATATTGTTATAAACTTTTACCTTTATTTTCTTGATTTGGTATGTGTATCTGTTACTCCTATCATGTTGTAAAGATGAATATAAATATTCTTAGTTTTTCTCCCTTGCTGCTGCTGCGGTTACTTCTTTGTCCTCCCTCGGAGGTCCCTCTGCCAGAATCAATAACAACCAGATCAATGGAAGAGTATTTCTGAAAATGTAAATCTTTCATCTTCATGGTCTTGACTTACTAATGATTTCTAATGGAGTATTTAACAGGAATGAGTCTAGACCTTGGTATGAATTGCCAGACAGAAAAGTAACAAGAGGGTTTCTGAGAAGGGAAATGTAGAAGGATAATGAAACCTGACAATAACAGAAAACTGTGGACAAAGCACTGAGGGTGAGAACAAATGAACAGACTCCCATAGAACAGGGTCATAAGCTGGTGCCTGAACCATATGATTTGTTACCAGGAAATGGAAAGTAATAAAATTAGGCACAGAAAACCAGAAGGGCTTATAACTTCAGCAGATTGATGTGCTACAAATATTGAACAGTAGATAGATTAGAGACAAGGGCTATTTATAATGGCATTGCCTTTTTTTTTCTTTTTTCCCCATGAAAAATAACAGCAAACAACACAGACACATGATGATGTAGGTGATAAAAGATGCAGTTTTTCCTAGCATTGTAAAAGATAGTAGCAAAACTGCTGTGATCTACTTAGTTTAGTCTATTTTAGGTGTGTCACGCAACTAGATGAAATGGAAGAAAGGACAAACACAAAAATGGAATGATACAGGGACACAGAGACTTTAGCTATTCATAAAGCCAAACAATACAAGAATAGAATTCAATTTATTTCACATTAGGTATGTACAGTGCAGACGTCTACACATGAACTAGTTGGTTGCATTGCTTTTATAGTGAATGAAGAGAAAGTCACTTATTAGGGCATGGGTCATCTCATCATTTACTTGTCTAAATTAAGCCAGATGAATTGTGCTATAGGGAGGCCTCCACTGACAGCAGAACAAACCTATAAAACTATATCAGCTTTAGATGTCTCTTTCCAAAGACAGGTGAGTTGACTTCAATACTATTCTGTTTTTTGGGGAAAAAATGAACTTGAGGAGGGAAGCTGGGAATAAAGTAATGAGTTATTGTTGTAAATCACCTGAAAGTTGTTTACCAAATGAAAGAAGAAATGTCAAAAACTTACACTAGGTGCAAATGCCATATAATAACAGCATCTTGTAGAGAGATATTAATCTAATTACTAGTAACAACGCCAGTAAAAATACCCATAAATTATCTAATAATAAAATTAGACTACTTTTCTTTGCTATAAAAGCAGTGAAAAGAGAAGTAATCCATATGGAGTTTTCACTCATACACACAGAGATTGTATAGACTAATCAAGACATATCCAAATAGTAAAATCTCCCTGCAGATAAAACTGTTAACATTGAAGAAGATGGTTAAAATGCACCTTGTTAAACAATTTTTAAAATTACACCAATATGAAAGCACCCTTAAGGTTGAAAAAAAAGCTACAGGTTGTAAAGCTGAGAATGAGAAAAGAAGGGGGAGGAAATACCAATAAGGAAGAAGCTCAGCAAAAATAAAAATAAAATTGGTCTCAAAGAGCCCACTGAAACCAGCAGGAAAAATTGGTGGATAGAAACACATAAATGCAGAATATAACATATTGTGCATCTGTTCCACAGTTAGACAAGTAATTCCAACAGTAAGTGACAGGAGTTGACAAGGCTGTGGAACTGGACATTAAAAAAAAGGAAAGAGTGTGCATGGGTGCCAGCAACAGTACTTGCAAAGTTATTTATTATTTGGAACTCAAGTAAGCTGGAGAAGTTACCTGGGAAAAAGAATTAGATGTGGCTGGAGAGTATTCTATTTAATTCTGGAGACTCTTGGGAGAGTCAGTGCTCAGTGAGACAATGATATTGTTTCAGTTGTGATTTGTCAACACTCGTCTAAGAAAGGGAGGAATTTTGATAATCATAGCTATAGAAATAAGATGTGGAAAAGAGTTAGATACTTCATTGTTCTGTGGCATTCACCCAATCCATCATTATGGCATCTGTCTGTCCAGTGTGAAATGACCAAGCATTTCCAAGAAAGAATGCAGTGTATTCTAAGAAATGTATGTAAAATAATTTGGTATGTGAGTGAAAAAGAAATAAGAATGAAAATGTAGACAGAAAGGTGGAAGCTATATTTAGAAGACCTGAATTTCAAAGTTTAATAAGAGGTTGTCCTTCACGACTACATATGATGGCCTATTTAAGGATCTAAGAAGACCTATATCAAATCCTTGCAGGATTTACTGCTCTGAGATTATAAGAAAGGTCTACAAAAAAAGATTGGGAAAAATTTTGGATAATATAAAGAATCCCAGTATAATTATATCAGAGATCATAATATGAAAAAAAACCCACCAAATTTTACAACATTGTGAAGGTAGTACATCCTTAATGCACCTGAAGAAAAATCCTGAAGAGAAAGATGAACGTAATGTGAGATTTATTTGAACTGTTACACTATTTTTCTTCTTTTGTACCTGGAAACACATGTACTCTGTACTTTTAGCAAAGTTGCTGTTATTAACCTGTAAGTGCATCAGAATATACATATAATCTCATTTTTTATTGCCTCAGTCCATGAGATTACCCAGATTCTGCCATGTGGTGTTTGATCTTGTTCCATATTGCTGATGCATACCATCTTCACACTATCATCACATTTCACTAGCGCATTCTCTGCCCCTAAAGGTCTTTTTTTTGCCCTTTGGGGGCACAGTCACTGGTGGAAACACTAGAATTTTCCAAAATAGACTTTGAAGAACTGCACAGGGAACCCACCAATACCCAAACACTTTCAACACAACCAATTTGACCTCCTATTTGATGCATTCCTGATCCACTTTACAGTCTGGCTTCTTATCCCCAGTCTTCTCAATTTCCCATAGAATACAATTCTGAAATCTGCAGACGTTACGTCTGTTGTGCCTTCCTTGTAAAGTAAACAACTTACCTGTCACAGAAAGACACCAGGATCATTGGCATGATCCATCTCTGAAAAATTTATGTAATTTCTATTCTGCATTTCTGTCTGTATCATCTACAGAGATTTGCATATGGTTAGAATAACTATTGATCATGAAAATGCAGCATGAAAGACTATGTCAATAAAGTATAAAAAGAGGAATTAAGAATTTGTTTGAAGAAATAAGAGATTTACTTGTAGATAAGCAATTCTGGCACAAATCTCATTCTAGCTTTTGTGTGTCCGGAGTTGCCCCTTGAGAATATCACAGAATTGTTTTGGGAATCCAGTCAAAAAATATGTCAGGAAATCTGACCTCAGCGTATTTTTTTCCAAAGGACAGCAGACAGTAAACAAGATTTTCTGAAGCACTAATTTCAGAGCTGACTCTGCCTGTTGGCAAACTGGATTTAACTAGTGGTATCTGGAGACATGTTAATGAATTTCAGATTAACACAAGTGCTAAACCTAATGGTGTAATTAAGAAAGGTCTGCCAATCACTGCCTTTTTTGCACTGGCACAATTTATTCTGTAGATTTCTGTTGCAACATTATCATCTAGTGAGGACTGCAATTAATTGCTAAATGGATCCTAAATGAGCAGTTCACAGGAATGACAAAAACTATTGTAAGAGAAGAGTTTTACGGTCCATTCAATTGTGTATATCTTAAGGTTATATCATTTTGTATGCAGTTTTCTACACTGACCTGTCCACTGTCATTTCTTGAAGCAAGTCTTCTAAAAAGTAACACTTCAAAAAAGATTGTATATTTTTAATTAAATTACTGGTATTAATATCTGGGACTATTCAGTCCATTATCAGGAATTATCTATAACAGACAAGATCTGTGGAATTGCAACAGAGATTTGTTTCTGTTTACACATATCTTCAGCTATTAGGTCATCATTCAATCTTACTTACTTCTAGAGAGAAAGCATTATACATTTCCATGCCAGAATAAGTGTAAGAATCATACATATCAAGAGTCCCTTGACTACAGGTATAATTTTTTAAATGCCTGAGCCTTTGTTATCTCCTCTAACACAAAGCTATTGAGGTCTGAGCTCCTGAAGTCTTTCCACTGGGCTGACAACAATTAATAGTGTGGGTGTTTCATGGGTAATCTTCCTTTCTCATTCAGGATTGTGTAGTCTGCATTGCACAGGTTCACACAGACAATACATGCATAGAATTACAACATCCCTTTGCATTTAGCGATGAGGCTCATGAAACATATTAGGTTGAGTTTTCAGATATTTCTCATTTGGTTTTTAACAGCAGGAAATGATTCAGAAAAGCTCTCTGCACCTGTCCTGGCTTGGTGGTGCAGTCAAATGGCTGAAAATATTCACCTCATTGTCACTGATCATTTGCAACCTTCTGAAAGTCTGGGATCACTACACCTCAGAAACAGTTATTGCTCACAATATCACAGAACGGTTGAGGCTGGCCTTTTGGAGATGTCTAGTCCAACCCTCTTTGCTCAGACTAGGCTATGCTACAGCAGCAGGTTGCTCAGGTCCGCATCCAGTTGAACGTTGAATGTCTCCAACCATGGAGACTCCACAACCTCTCAGGGCAACCTATTTCACTGTTTGGCTGCTTGCGTGCTAAAAAAGCTTTTTCTTATGCTTAAACAGAATTTTCTGTGGTTTGCTGTGTACCCTTTGCCTCTTGCCCTGTCACTGGACATGACTGAGAAGAGTCTGGCTCTCTTCTTTACTTCCCCCCATAAGATATTTATACACTCTGATAAGATCCTGCTCTCAAGCCTTCCCTTCTCCAAGCTGAGAAGTCCCAGCTCTCTCAGCTTCTCCTTGTACGACAAATGTTGCAAGCCTTTAACCAGCTTTGTGGCCCTTTCCTGGACTCACTCCAGTATGTCCATGTTTCTCTTTTACTGGGGAGCCCAAGCCCAGAGCTGGAAAAAACACTCTAACTGTGGTCTCAGCAGTGCTCAGGAGAGGAGAAGGATCACCCTCTCAAGCTCCTGCTCATACTCAGCACCTCATCTGCTATCAGCACACGGAGCCTGTCCTGTAGCTGCTGATCAGAGAAAGAGCTTTTCTCTCACCATTGTAAGTCTCAAGCTTTAATATCCTGAGAGTCTCTGTTTCTGAACCCAATAAGCACAGACTCCTCCTTCCTCTCCTTTGGCACAGCTCCTCTACTTGGTGATGTGGGTGCTCCCCAACACATGCCTCATGCAGGCAGGGAGCCCATCATCTCCCAGCAGCAGAGTTTCCACCCAGCTTTTGTGCTCCCTCTACAGAAACTGCTTCTCTGGGAACTGTGCTCCGGGATGGTCCTTAAGTGCACCTGTCCCAGCACCTGCCAAATGGGTGCTTGACTCTTCCTGCTCGGTGTCAGCTCAAAACTCAAAGCACCCTTTGATCAGAAACAGCTTTGTTAGAAGCAGCTGCAAGTCACAGCTTCATTATAAACAGCTGGAAGTCACACCTCCCCACAGCTGCCTTTCCCTGGTGCAGTAGGCACCCTGCTATTCCTCCATGAGTTCCTGGAGACCCCAGCCATCCTAGGAAGAGTTCGCAGAAGGTCTACAAGCAGAACTCAAAAGATGCTGGGCAAGCTGTTGTGTTTGCTGCCTGTCTCTGTTGCCTTTGTTCTGCTCTCCTATTCCTTTGACTTTTTTTTTTACTCCAAGAATCGATGAAAGAAAAAAAAAAATATCTATGTTTCTATTGGTATCTGGTTTAAGTTTCTTTTATGTTGCAGGAATATTTATTAGAGTTTTGCATGCATATGAAGATGATCTGGTATTATTACTTCAAGAAATTACAGGACAATTTTAAATGGAGTTTTATTTACATGGAACCAAATTAGTTCATTCTTCTTTATGATCACTAGTACCTTTCTTGACAAGACTAGAGGTCTTATTCTACAGGAACAACCAGGTAATATATGTAAACATATTCAGACTTTTACCTATGATATATTCCTGATGAAATGTTGAGACACAGTGATGCTGGTGTTTGGTATCGTTGTTGTGAAGTCCTTGAGTGTTACAGTGTTATCATGATAATTTATTTCACCTGGTAAACCTTTTACTGGTCTTAGAGGAAATGAATTTCAAGCTTTTCTTGTAGAATATCAAGTAATACTGTCAGATTTAAAAATCAAGGTTATAACCTTTCATTTAGGCAAGCACTTAAGAATTTCCTTAAGGCATAAACTGCAGTTAACAAGCAAGTCATCTATTGACTTGCTGAATTCAGTGACATTATCTGTGTAAAGTTATGCATGTGCCTAACTGCTTTGTTAGTGGTCATCTTAATGGAATTGTAAGTAGCACTCAGCTGGCAGAAATGTAATAAAGATGCATTTAAAGTATAATAATAACTACTCTTGCAAACAAATAGAAATAACTTTGACAATATGAGAAGCTTCCTGGAAGTAATGATCTGAATATCTTTTCTTTCAGGAAGATTTAAGTAACAAAAGATGTATGTATAAACAATGAAGATGAGATATAATTGCCAGAGATCATTATAGCATTTCAGCTGACAAATGCATAGTTATTTTTTTATCTGCTCCATGTTTACAGCTGAAGTACTTTATACAGAGTTAAAGATATGCACTTTTATTAACTTGCTTGAAGAAATGACGTTCTGAAATTACAGGTGTTGATCCATAAACAGAATTGTATTAATTTGCTGTTAAAGGACAATGAGATTTCCATAGTCAGAATTGTCAAAGGATGGGACATGAGTAGAGACCCCAATGAAAGAAGGGAGGAGAAATAACAGCAGCTGTAAATCACTGTTTCTGCTTTGAGCAGCCTGTCTTATGGCTCCTTATCTACTGCAAATCTGGCACTAGCAGTGCGGTGAAGATGTGATAGTTTCACAAGATCTTGGATATTTTGTCTGTCACTGTTATCTGCAGGCTTGAGGAGTTCATCTTCTGAAATAGAAGGACACAGGCTCTGTTGTTGGAAGGGAGAACATCAAACTGATATCTTCTCCATAATGCTCAATATTTGCTCTGGTTATATAAATACTTAATAACAATGTTAATGGAGAAGTCACTTAAAACCCATTTAAAAGAAGAAAGTTGGGGAGGGGTGAAGAGGACACAATTTAATTCAAAATTCCTATTGATCTCAGATGTATGCTTTTTAGCCTTAAGTTCTAATGCAAAACTAAATCACTACTTGTGCAGAAATGTATTTCCCCTGGGCTCACCTCAGACATAGAGATGTTTGAGTTAGCAGGGTGGTTATGACTGAAATCTGATTCAGAATCACTTTTAAAACTTGTCAGACAGGTTTCTGCAGGTTGTGATGTGAAAAGTGGAACATTTCTGCTTCCATTCCAGATACATAATACTGTGAGTCTCCACATATTTAAAACTGGGGGGGAAAAAAAAAGATTTTGGTTTGTTGTTTGTAGGGTTTTTTTGGTTTTATTTGGTTGGTTGGGTTGGGTTTTTGTTTGTGGTTGGTTGTTGGATTTTTTGTGTCTGTTTTTAATGGAATCAGTATTACAATACAGCTGTAACATGGGAATGTAAGTATATGGAAAAACATAATTTTTAACTGCCCATCAGGTTTATTCTTTAGTAGAAATCTGTCATGTGTGGTTGTTGATTCACATTGTTATGTCTCATATCTATATTTAAAATTCATTTTATGATTTTCATTGTTTCAGTCCTTGAGTAAATGCTCTGGTCAAGTTTCACCCAAAGTCAAGCATACATGTTAGTGTTACAGATAGTTCTTAAAAGCATGTTACTATATATTGCACATTGTGACTTAGTCTGTAAGCTTTTATTTGTGTATTGACAGATAATTAGCAATCAGCGTAGGATCATAAAAATAGTATAAAACAAATTTGGGATTGATTTTGAACAGTTAGTGCTGACAAAGCCAGGATTAACTGTACTGTTGTCACTACTGACAGACGCTTGTCCAGCCTGTTCTTGAAAAAAATCTGTTGGAGAGATTTCACAGCCCCTGCAGACAATCCATTGCTTCATTGCCTGCTTATAGAGAGTTTTTTCCTCAGGTTTACCTTAAGTCTTTGTTCTTTCAAATGAAAGTTGTTATTCTGTGTCTTGGAATAATGATAAATTTTCAGCTTATTTTAAACTCACATCATAGTGGACAAGAATAAGAACTTTTTGCTTTCATATTATTCCTACATTTTTACATTTTTCATACTGCCATACTGTCTTTCAGTCTTTTCTTGTCTGGACTAAATAGACCTGGTTACTTTAACCACTTACTGTAGGGTTTGTTTTCTTATTCTCTACTCTGAAGCTTCTCTTGCTTTTCCATATACTTTTAAAAATGTTGTTCTCAAAATTGCATATAATATTCCAGCTAGAGCCTTGCGTTTGTTGAATGGGATGGAAGAGCATAAAAACAATCTCTTTATGTATTTCAAAATGCTGTTTTTGCATAAAATATTGTCATCTTCAGCCTGTGACAGCTACAGTCTGCAATGACGAGGTTCATTTTTCTATCATGAAATGCAGACCTTGCCCTTATTTGTACTGAATTTCCTTCAGACTTCTTCAATTTGTCAAGATCATTTTGATCCAGTGTATTTGCAGCTCTCTCAGCATGGTGTCATCTTCTAGATGTAATAATCATACTTCTGATTTCTTTATTTTCTTTAATTGTTTAAATAATGAATACTCTCAGACCCCTGTGGAACAGTACAGCAAAATCTTGTCCAGCCTGACAGTGAATTGTTAACAACACTCGGTAGTAATCCCATCCAGGCAGTGTTTCCCTAATTTGCTTATCAAAATATCACATGAGAGAGCATCAGACAGCTTTCTAAAGTGAAGCTAGATGACAATGTGACTGCTTTTCCTCTTTCCAAAAGGCCTATTATACTATCATGGAAAAAAAAATATTAGATTTTCTTCACAGAAATGATTCTCAAGCATTGGAACAGGCTGCCCAGGAAAATGGTTGAGTCACATCCCTGGAGGTATTTAAAAGACAGGTAGACGTGATGCTGAGGGACATGGTTTAGTGGTGGTTTTGGCAGTGTTAGGTTGATGGTTGGACTCAATGATGTTAAAGGTCCCTTCCAGCCTAGGTGATACTATGATTCTATGATTATTTTGAGATTATTTGTTCTTGATGAATCCACTGTCTTCATAACTTTCTTTTATTGTAAATACTTAGACAGTGTTTGAGTATTTGTTCTACCACTTTTTAGGAACTGAAATTGAGCTAACTGGTCTTGAATTTTGTGATTTTTTTTCCTCCTCCTACTTTAAGAGAAGAACCATGTTTATCTAATTCCTTTTTCTTTGAATTCTATCTTCCCTCAGTCCTTATTAAGAATATTGTCTCTTAATAAGGAAAAGTGTCATTTATAAAAACCATTAAAATCTGTGAGAGCAGACATTGTTTAAAACACATTAATTACAGCAAAACTCCTCTTTTATTTATAGTTCTCAATATTCTGTCTTTTAGAATCATGGTTAAATATGGTGGTTATGAACTAACGCACATATAGCACATTGTTATATATGACAAAATATTTGGAAAATCTTAGAATTGTTTTAGAACAATATAATGTTTACGAGAGGTTTAAGAATCGCAGAAAATGCAGTAAGAGAGCCAAACCAGAAGTGCTCAAAACTTACAATATTAACAGTGACTTTTAGATTGTGATTTTTAAAAGGGCAGACACATTCGCTGTTCTCCTAAAACTGACATCACATTGCTTTTTGTGGCAAACAGTTTTAAAAAGGTTCTGTGAGGAAAACTTTTCTTCTCAGTCCTTTCCAGAAAATTTCAGTGCTGATTTGCTTTTCAGCTTCCCTACAGAGAACTTCCAGAGTAACCGTGTTTAGAGCTGGCAAGTGGATTACACAGAACAATCAGGCCCAGCAATGACTAGCTGGTCCCTGTCAACTCTTTTTTTTTTTTTTTTTTTTTTTTTTAATGGCATCTACTGAAAAAGTGAATATTTCTTGAACAAAGTGTAATATTTTATGGAGGAAGTGGTCTCTGAAATTTAATCTTCTGATAGCATAAAGGGAACAAACTAAAAATATTGAAAGTATTCATCAGTAATTAAAACAGAAAAAAAGACAGGATTGATAATATTCATTCTGAAAGTACAGTGAGTTATGAAATGGGTGAAATGATTGACTTCTGTCCAGGACTTTCTGACTGTATCTCTATGGTGTCTGCTCTCCTGAGGTAACTTTTAAAAGCATGTTCACCACAAAATTTCAATTGAAAGATAGTAGAAATGAAAAATGGAATTTCAACCACCATTTTCTTTCCTTGCTGTGGAACTCCTTTTCAGCTGTAAAGTTGCAAAGGTAACTGGTAAACTGGTCATGCCAAATGATGATATGAATGCATTCCATTACAAAACTGTCTAGTTTATAAAAAAAGAAAAACCCTATATAATTAACATCTATGTATTCCAAATCTCATTTCATTCTAAATTTCCTTATTGGTTACTCTTCATTATTGTAAATCCAGTGCTTGTAACTTCTCATAATTTTTGTTTCATGTGGTTAGAAAAGAGAAAATGAAATGGGAAAAGAAAAAAAAAATTATATTCACTGTTATAACCAGTTGGTGAGATTAAAATCATTAAAGCCAATACCCTTGTCAGAACCACTTTATATTACATATTCAGAATTTTTCTGGTATGGGAATTTTAATGTAGAAGACATTAAATGTGTGTGTACATGTGTGAGAAAGAGGGAGAGTGGGGAGGGGAAGTGAATTGACCTTAATCCATCATTTTAAGAAAATTAATGATAACTGGAGAGGCAAATGATTCTGTTCATAGTGGCATTTTTAACTATCATCTAGATTGTGTTCAACTAGCATTTCCTGTGAATATATGACATCTGAGCTTTTGGAGAGTTCGCAGTATGAACTATTATGACTGAGTTCTTCGTGAAACCACCCATGTAAAATGTTTTCTAAGCTGTCACCCTGATATTACTGATGCACCAGCAACTACAATTCAGGACCATTGCAATCTGCAATAGATTGTCTTTAAATACTCTGTGTTTCTGTATCTCATTTTAACCTGACAGTTTTCTCTAGAAGTTATAAACCCTCTATCTCTGCAAAGGGAGGATAAAAAGAAAACAAAAATGAAATGAAACCTGGTTTAATTGCACAGCTGAAAATTGCTTCAGATAGTTTTTGGAGCAGCAAATTATTCTTATATGGATGTTTTAGGGATTTTGCTTGTATATTTTCAGACTTTTTGGCAGAACTTATTAAAATAAAGTAACATTGGATTTCTGTAGGAAGCACTTAAAACAGGTACACTGTTACTGTTGGGCTGCTATCACCATTAATAATTTTCTTAACTGCCTTTTTATGGTGTGCATTTTCACAGGATTTACTGTGTTTGTACTTCTAAAAATCCTAGTTTGCTGAAAATATACACAGACAAGATTTTTAAGACTTTTGTCTGAGGCAAAAGTTAAAATGCAAGATTTTGCTTATACCTTTACTCATCACCAAAACCACAGGTGTGAGAGGTAGCCCTGCTGAATTCTTACATGTGTTACAGTAATAAAAAACAATCACCTTTTTATTTAAATTTTATTTTATTCCTTTCTACATACCACATATAAAAGTCATCCACGGGGGAGGGCGGGGAAGAGATATTTTAGGGGGATTAGGAACATGTGGTCAGTATGTACGCTAGGGCTAAATGTCGCTACAGGTTTAAAGAACAGCGATAAAAACCAAATCCACCTTCTGCTAAAGCTAACAAATAAACAAACGTGAATACATCCATACTTTCAAGAAGAGGAATAGCCCTATTTTTCCAATAATAAATGGCTTTGCATACAACTATGAAGACTACTGCCAGCCTGCTGGAGGTGAGGAGGGAATAGCATCAATATGTGTTTGAGCATTGCTGAGACACCAGTGCAGGATGTTCTTAACTCTAGTGCAGCCACTGTCAGACTCACCCTTGCCAGCCATGGACTGAAGCATTTTTTTTCCACTTAATTCATACTAAATGGCAGGCTTCTGCAAATATAAACATAGGAAAAGAGCGCCCCCAGCACTGAGTCAGTATCAGACCTGTTTTTAAAAGGCAATTTTAGTCTGCTCACACCAATTCATAACTCTTATTCTTTCATTGGCATAAAAATGACTTCTCAATAAATTTTCTGGTCTGTCTTACGCTTCTTCACCAAAACCGTGTTGTCTCATGTTTCTTTCTTTCTGGCTACTCAAAACAAGCCTGTCCTTTGAATTGTTTAAGAGCTATCTGATTCAGCTGGATCTTTTCAGAGGAAAAAAAAATATTCATAAACCCTAATACACTAATTATGCACCACATAAATAGGGCTGTCTTGATACTGCAACATCTCTGCTGATCTCTCTTCTTTAGTTCCTGCGTAGTGTTTTATTTGAAGAATAAACAACCTAAAAACTTCCAGTCTATGCTAGCTTTACCATTATCCTGAGAATAAGGAGATGTGGTCGGCTTACAGAAATCAAAGCTCTTAGGGTATTAAGCTATCATTGTAGCTTACATCTTTTAAAAATAACTCATTAATTAGATGTGACTGGTTCAATACAGAGTCTTGAATAGACAGACATGAATAAGAACCCTAAGGCTCCTGTCTAAGGAACAGGGGTTTACTTCCTTTTACAAGACCTTTCAGTTTTCAGAAATACAATAGCAGCCTTTGCCTAACCTTACTATGGTAATATAAGTTCCATTTCCCCAGGATGCTTTGGGATAGTCACTGTTCTCAAGTGGGATATGGAGGGGAGGCTGAGACAACATTGACAAAACCCTTTTTAACTCCAAAATGGTAATTTTTGGAAACCTAAACTCTTGCAGGCATGCAGCTGTTTTGACAACACTTTTATCATCAAACCTTCATGTGAACACTTCCCAGGGAATCAAAATGGATAAAAAAAGGAGAAGGGGGTGGGGTGGGAAAAAAACATGATGAACAGAGAAACAGTAACTCTTTGACTAGAATGTGTGACACCCTGATTCAGGGAAAGGACTTGAACTGGTGACGTATTGTGATTCCGTAACATTTTGGCTGTCTGCCTTGCTTTTTCTAATAAGTACACAAGCCATTAAAATTGTTTCCATTCTGTGATGGGTGTAACACTGGAATCTAAAATACTTTCATAAAATTTATCTTGTTTTGGCCAGGCCTACTGTCAAAGGTGTTAATCCACAGTATCATAGTATAGACTATATAGTCAGTGCAGCATCAGAACAATCTTAATTTAATTAGCCATTTGCACAGTATTTGATAGAAGGATGTACACTGTAACATCAACCTATTTTACTCTTCAAAATGCTGTGACGCTGCATTAATGTTATATTAGAAGTCCTAGCATGATTTTGAAGGTGATCAATGCTCTACATGTGCAGTTTGAACAGTGCTAATGGTTACATTCATGTGGCAAATCTTCCAATCCCGCCAAATCTAAATTAGTAAATGGAGAATGCAGTTGTTTACCTTCTGTGTTCTTGCAGAAAATCAGGTTCTAATGAAAAATTAATTACTAAATATGTGTTGCACTTAATTATGTTTGGGGAATGGAAACAATAATGTAACTTCCTTATGTAAAAATTTTGAAGGAATGCAAAAAACATATTTTGTGATGGGGAGCTGAGTCTGAGTTCATGTGAAGCCTGCTGTATCTTGTTGAGATGCTTCTTATCATTTATGTCACACTGCATAAAAGGACAACAGTGATATAAATGGATATCATCTTAGTCTTCAGTTCAGAAATGGAACATGACAGGAAATGTCTAAAATAATCTTGGGGTGGGGGGAATCAATTATTTTGCTCCTACTTAGAAAGCAGCTTCATTGCTTTTGTATAAGGGATGTGGATTGCCCCAGCACTCCATTAACATTTTAATGCTTATATGTGATGGATATTACGCTATCATAAATCTGTACTTCTCATAACATATTTATAATTTATTCTGTTGTCTCTTTGAACAGTTCTATCCAAATTCTCATCCATCCACACAAGGCTGTGCATATGTGCATTATTTGCATACTAGAAATCTCCATTTGTGCAATGATATTAATATTTGGATGCAAAAATTTGCTTCTCAGGGTGCAAATGGTATTTACAGATCAAACACAAAACCCAGCTCTGTTCGTAATTTATAAAAATATTTCTTGTGTTGCATGTTCTTCTGGGCTAGATTTTCATGGGCTGCTTCTTTAATTTGTTTCTCTAAAACTGCTTCTTCTCGCTTAGAAATGCACGTCTTTTTGCATTTGCAGAATTCACACTTGAGAATTGATGTGTGTTGCTCAGGAGGAATGGCACACACTCAGGTTTGCAGGTGCTTGTAAATACTTTATGTTTGCATATGTGCCTCTTGTGTTCTTGAACACAGTGACTCTTTTTTGAGCAACTTTTGTCTTTAGAGGCACTTAGCAACAGATAAGTAACTGTGCTTCCAAAGTGGGAAATCAAGAGATTTTCCCCATGATCGTCATGGTTTATGAGGATTAATAGATTCAGTAGTGAAGAAATTAAATTTTTATTATTCATTTAACTGATCTGTTTCCAAACTAAATATGTACATTTCACCCAGTTTTTGCCCTGGGGCTGAAGAGCATATATCTGGCCTAATTCTGATCAGAGGAGTATAAACTTGAAGTGATATTATTCAAGCCAGGAGTGGGATCTAGATCTTCAGGATGCTGCATGTATTACATCTGACCATTTCTCTTCCAGAGATACTAAATTCACTGCATTTATTCTCCTTCTTGTTTGAGAAAGCCCTTGGGCAGAAATTGTGTGTTGTCAAGGCACAGAGCTAATTAATGTCATTAATTCAACACACAGAAGGTAAAAGCCCATTGTCACAGATAGGAAAGAGGATGTCACCAGAGTAATTACTAAGTGTTTTAAAAACCAAACTGAAAGCTGTAATAGCCATTGATTGCATAGATATCCTAAGTAATGAAGAAAGGGATATTGTGATAAACTGATGTTAAGGATGTCAATGAAGATAATTTTATGAATGATTCACCATCTGGGATGGAGGTTTAAATTCTCCAAATTAGAAATCTCAGAAGAAAACTCAGCCATTGCACATTTTACTTGAATTTTTCTCTGGCAGGCATGAGCCTGTCTTTTATCTCAGCAGCTGCTTGTTGAAAAGTTACACCCACTTTTTACTAACATATGTTGGTACGATAGTATGTCAGTATAAAGTCTTGCTGTTGGCTTAGTGAGGTCACTCTTGCAGTGAGCAGTCCACAGCAGAGGTGTGAAATAGCTGCTGGTGCTGACAACTCTGTCAGAGGCCTTTGTTTAAATGGAGGCAGACATGAAAATGTGTGTAGACTTGCTTCTGAGCTGACACCAGCATAAATCAAAAATATAGTTATTGAAATCAATATGGTTATAGCAACATATTGTCAGTGTTGTTGCTTGTTAGAGGATTGTAAGGCCTGACCTTGTCCTATTTCTGCCTTTGATTTCAGTGAGAATGATGCCTCCACAGACCTAATTTACTAGTTTTCTGCCTGATCTATTTATATACTGTTTATGTAGTTACATTTTATTAAAGACTGCCAAGGTCTCCAAGATATACACTTCTGTGGAGAAAATTGTTATGATAATTAATCTACTTTCCTCATCTATGTGGTGTTAGCAAAGCTCACAAAAGAAGTGGATAAATATTTTTTTTATAGTAATGAACAGCTTGGATACAAAAATGTCCAAATTGTTATGCAATCACTGTAAATTGGCTGTGGTTTCTGACACGCAAATTAATTACAGTTTTGATAGACACATTTTTTTATTCATGGTGATAAAGATTTTAATGAACTAAAATCATATTTTGGATACCAATTCAAAGAATTCACAGTTGTTTAGATTCTGGAAGTCCTTTGGAAAAGTAGTTGCCATGTAATTCGTTTCTTTCACTATTTTGTAGACTCGGTGACAATATAGAAAATTACTTATGAACCATACTTAGTTCTTTTGAAGTTATGACAGTTCCCCTGGAAATGTGAGATTTGATACATTTCTCTGGGCATCACAGTGAGTTTCAAACTCTGGCAATAAGAGGACAGAGTCCTCTTATTTCACTTGTCCTGTTTCCTCCTGACTCCGAATAATGCCCATCTGTTTTCTGAAAGCTGCTTCCTTGCCCGAATAATACCTTAAAATGACATTAAAATCAGGATCAGTATTTGCAGTTGTGTTCTCTTCCTATCTTTTAAGGTAATGATCTCTTTACCTGAATTTTATCTCCCAATAATAAACTAATGTGTACTTTGGGTTACTCTGCTTTCCTAAATGCTGAAAATAAGACACCCTTGGAAATTTTAAAGAATGTAAGGTCAATACAGATGGTATTTACACTGCCAATTGTGATACAGTTTCTTTACGTGTTGCCATTCTGCTTTGGCTCATTCATCTACTGCTATCCAGCCCATTATCAAATACAGAGGACTGAAATTTGGAGTGTTGTGAAAACAGATCAGTATGTGGATAGTATATCTAAGCAGTGGTTATTTGCCCATATGTTCTAAATGTGAAATAAAATTTAAATGGATAATGTTTAGCTATTATGAATGACTTTTTCCTTTATTGTATTCAAATACTAGTATCAGAAAATAGAGCAAGGCAAATTCTCAAGAAGTTGTTCAGTCCATTCTTGTACCACTGAGCAAGGAAAGAGAGTTTAAAAATCTGGCAATTCCACATTTCCCAAACAGTTAATTTTTTAATTAACCAATGTCACAACAGGTTTATACACCATCACTCTCTTTTCTCTCAGCCTATCTTTACAGTGTTTTAATAGTCAAATCAGATTAACTGATACCTGAAACTCAGCTATTACTCTGGCCAGAATTAGGTCACCTTTTTTGATAAGTATATTTAAGTTGCTTCCCTTGAAAACTCTGGAAATACCCTATTATTGAATTTTTAACTCTTTGTTTCACAAGTCCACTGTGACATTACTGTCATTTGAATGTCAAACCTTTTACCACTACCTGGCTGGACAAGTATGTTAGAGGCATGCTTAAGATAAAGCCTTGGAAGTTTGCTTTTGCATGGAAAATTTTGCTTGAACCAGAATTAGTTTCCTATTACCCTAGCAGAGAAACTATGAGACATGTTTAAATATAAAAGTGCTAACCAGAATGAGTAAAAAGGGGAAGAAAGAAGTTTAAGGAAGAATCAAGAACTGACAATTGAAATAAATTTTTAACTTAACTTTGTGAGTTCTAGATTTATCTTCTCATATAACTCAGTACAACATGTTGTTGGAATACTTGTTGCAACTTGTTGGAATATTTTAGATAGAAATTTCATCTTGTAGATATCTCAAGTGAGGTCAGAAAGTAAAACTGCAGCATTTCTTCTTTGCTTGATTCAAGTTACGTTGTGTTATACTTAACACTAACAATTCAGTTGAGACTTTAAGTATAAATCTGAAAACAATTCTATTATTTGCCACTAGCCTTACAAAATTCAATTAAAAAAAAAATCCCAGGGGAAAAAAGATCAAACAGAAGTAAATATATGTTCTAACAGATTGATTGAGGAGGTGCCAAAACCACAGGATTGCTCTTTCTTAAAGCTGTGCTGACTCTCTTCTGTGAAACTGATGTCAAAGCTAATGGAATTTTGTCCTGAGAGACTGCTCTGCCGATTCTCTCAGTCTCTCTCCTGCTTTAGCCAGGGTCCTCACATGCATTTGCAGAATTGGATGACACAGAAAAACAGTGAGATAAGCTTCCAGGGAAACAAAGGGAGCAACAGTCTATAGTTCTGTTAACATTATTTCATTGCTTCCTTAAACACTTGGGGTTTTTATACCATTAAATTGGGTACCTGATCCTGTTTAAGAAATATATATTATTGCTATGCTTGTTTTTTGCAAGGTCTGCTAAATGGTTGGTATAAAACGTGTTCATCTAGGATGCTGTAACGACTTAAAACCTAGTTATGTAGTTATACTCCTACAATCAGAGTTTAATAAACCAATTAATTTCACAGCCCTTTTTTATAAAGATGTCTTGCATTGTGGAAAAATTTCATAAAATTCTTTGACAGTCACACTTACCAGCTAAATCTGCCTCAACAGTGCTTGGCTGGAGTAATATTTCTTACAGCAATTAATTGAACAATTACTCACTTGTGCTTAGCCTAAGTTTCAGACCAATTTCTTTGTGTTTATGCACACCCACCCACCATATTTTATAAACTTGCATATTTCTAATAATTTATTATACATATATATATATAATATGATAGTTCACCAGTTTGTGATTTCAAAGCTGTAGCAAATAATTTTCTTTCATTGCTGGCACAGATTGGGAATCTGAATCCCATTAACTAACCTTGAAACCCTTACCTTTAGATTATTTTTTCAAGTTCTGAAATTTTGTAAGAATATTATGCAGATCTTTTTTCTTAGACATGCAACAAGGAAAAGTATCCTGGCAGGCTGCTGACTGGCAGCTCTGAGGTTCGGATAGCTATTTGCTGTTAAAGCAGATCAGAAAACATACACTCCTGAAATAGTGTGATGTAAGCTTACTTAAATGCAGCCTGGGAACTAACCTTTGCTTGGATCCTAAAGGAATTAGGATGCTGTGCCTTCTTAATAAGTTATTACAAAAATTTAAGTTATAGCCTTCTTAGGGAAGATATTTTCAGTCCATCTGGAGAAAGCAGATAAAGTGAGACCCATTAGAGCAGTACCCCAGTCCTGACTTTCATGTTCAGTGGGTTTAACTCCTATATTTATTACTGCTTTTCATCCGGGAAAGCTGTAATTCTTAAAACTCTTACTGTTTACACTATAGGAAAAAAATAAGAGCGAAGTGCAACTTGGCATTTTGCTTAATGATGGGCTAACCCAGAACTTGCACGTGTATACATAACCTCAAAGTGAAACCTGGTCGTAATTTTTAATTTACAAATGTGTACAGTAGAAATACATGGGTGTTGAAAAAAAGACCTGTTACCGCTGGTCCAGCTGGATGAAACAAAACTAGGAAAGTTGCGTGAAGCAGCTGCTGTTGGACATAACTTCAACTGTCAATTTTATTGGCGATAACAACTGAGTGGTGATTTGCTGGAAGGGCTGCATTGCCCAGATAATAAATTTCCCATTTAAAATGAAATAACATAAAAAAGTCTGGACATGCAGCGCTACATTCATTTGAATAGCTTGTCCCTTTTCCTTTTAAAATCTGCAACTTTTGCATATGTATACTGAAAAATGCAACACTAAGTGTTTTTGGTTACTATTTGCTTGTCATCAAGAAAGTTTGTCTCTCAACAAAGATATGGTCTTGGTCCCAAAATGTCCCTTCTTAACTTGAAAAATAGCTTTGACTTTCAGAAGCAAAGAAAAATCTAGGGAGAATCCACAAAACTGAAAAAGAAAAATGGGTAGGAACCATGACATCAGGATTTTCCATTAATGATTACCACAACTTGAATTTTTCACATTGTGATAACTACTGTAATAGATGATGAAGGAAAGTCTTTAATTGATAAAGAATATCAGTACATTTGTTAAATTCAAAATTCACTCTTGAAATTAAAGCCTTTAAAAAGAAATCAGAAGATATCATAATACATTTGAACCTTATCTTCCTGAATGGAATATTTTCTCTTATCTACAGAAAAGAAAATGAATTTGAATAACACAAATTAACTGTTTATTTCAGAAGTACGTTATCATTCATTTTTATCATTTTCAGTTCATTTTGTTTTGTCCAGAGGAAAATAGCCACAATGTAGGTCTAAATAGCTTTTTTTTTTTTTTTACTTTTCATTGCATAATTTAAACTTTTAAGGCATCAGTTTTGTTTCACTTAACTGCAAAACCAAGCATTTAGTTTAATTTCACCGTTTAGGCCCTCTACAGTTTATCAGAAATCTAGGAATCTTCAGAGGGGTGATTCACACACTTGTATTAGAAACCAGCTTTAGAATAAGATGAATCACACTGTCTATCTCTTTCCATTTATTATATAATTATTTAAAATAGCTAAGTGAAGTGTGATGAATCCTACCGATGCTGAGTCTGTGCTCTCTTAACTAATTCATCGCATACTGTACAATTAGAAATGCCTCTTCTGGAACCCAACAGGCACATATGTGAATCAAATTTCTTCAAAGTGGGCTTTCCTTTGCTATTTCTAACTTAAGCTGTAACGTATGTGACCCTTTTAATCAATGATCATTAACAACTTATCCTGTTCGCTTTTTCTGGACAACTTACAAATGAATCAGTAGATTATATTTTATGTTTCCTACTACTTTAATTTTCTTTCAATTTAAAATTCTTCACTGACTTTAATTAAACTTGCCCTGGGCTTGGAAACCTACAAAACTTTTTAATGAGCTGACTTCTGAACTTGTCGTGATATACTAATAGCCTAATAATATCGGTATATAGCACATTATATATTTAATGATCTAAAATGTGACTTTGAATGATACAAACATATTAGCTGGTTAAAGAAAAATTTTATTATATTGACACATTCCTATTGCAAGTACAGATAAAGCATGTAAAGCAAAGTTAGTTTATATTTCACAGGAAAATCCCAAAGTGAGGGCAAATCTAATCATGCTTGAGGGAATTTTTTGGTTATGCTCTCACAGAATCGAAAGTATCTAAGCAGTCACTTTGGGCATCAAACAGGTATATCTATATTTGCTCCCTTTCAGCTGTTGCTCTTGTATTATACACCAATGGAATCATTACACTGCATGTTGGTATTGTTAATAGTACTTCTCAAGCAAGCAAACTAATGACTACCAACATTTTTGCAGTATACTCCTACATCTCTTGGTATAAACCCCCTCATTTTGCTCACTTTAGCGGGGCATTAACTAATTAGTAATTTTACTTAACTGCTAATGTTGCTTAATGATTTATCATCTTTTGTAGGCTTAAGAGAAAATTTTCAAAAAATAAGCAAATGACCCAAAATCCTTTGATGTTTTAGTCTGTGAACTTGTATTCTAGAACCTACCTTAATTTTACGAAAAAGTCCATCTAAGGGACATTGAATTGTGTCCTATGTAGTAGGGACTGAGAAATTAATTCAGGCCTCAGGACAGATAATCAGCTGAACCTCAGTTCACAGTTAGAATTTTGGTTCAGAAACAAACGTGATTCTGAGCATGTAAGTAGTAGAATAAAAAGTGCAACTAAAATTACTATCTTTGGCATTTTTGGTATTACCACAGGAAGTCATTATCCCTTCCTAGTAGTCATTGTTTAAAAATGGTGCTTGCAAAGAGACTAAAAAAAGTGTTATTTTAGCAAACTTTTTTTTGATTAAGGAGTTTTTAGATTTCTTTCTTGTCTCATGAAGGAAAAACTCTAATAAAGAAATTATTTTTATTTTAATTTTGCAAGCATGACATAGTTTGAAAGCTCAAGCTAGACAAACTGAAACTAGAAATACTGTGATATTTTTATAGTGTGAGGTTGCTTATATGTCCCTAATGGCAAGGAATTACTTAGCTTGGGAAGCAATCAGATAGAAGCCGAAAATATGATCTCCTGCAGGGAATCATATCATCATAGAATGGTTTGGGTTGGAAGGGGCCTTTAAAGATCACCTAGTTGAACTAGATAATGCCACAGACAGGAATATCTATTGTTCAGGTAGCTCAAAGCTCCATCCAACTTAACCCTGAACACTTCCAGGGACAGGGCATCCCCAACATCTCTGGGCAACCGGTTCCAGTGCCTCAACACCCTCATTGTAAAATATTTTTTCCTTATATCCAGTCTCAATCTGCTCTTCTTCAGTTTAAAACCATTGCCTTTTGTCCTGTCACTACAAACCTTGGTACAAAGTCTTATTAGCCTCCTTTATATATTGAGGGGCTAGAATAAGGTCTCCCTGGAATCTTCTCTTCTCCAGACTGAACAACCCAAACTCTCTCAGCTTTTCTTCACAGTAGAGGCCTTCCAGCCTTCCTCTGAAACATTTGTCAAGCAGGACATCACCCCTTTTTTGGTACTTGGTGTTCCCAGTGCCACTTCCAGAATATCTGCCTCTCCTGCACTATGTTAATATGCTGGATAGGTGCTGGATAGGTGCTTATAGCTCTTACTGTGTTCTGTGTTGTTATGCATTTCTTAAGGAATTTTTGTTTAATGTGCTAACAGAAAGTCCCCCAGTGGCTTATACTTTCAATGGAAAGTTGCTCTAGTGGGAGATAATATTTTAATTTGGTAGGATTTCACTGCTTTTGGTTTTAGACAACATGTTTTCAGCAGGATATCTCTAGCTAAAAGAATAGAATGGAGTGCATCCTGCAACATCACATCTCAAGCCTGGTAGATCATTTCAATAGCTACATCCCAGCTAGGAAAATATGCTTCCATTGTTATAAACTAAAAGTGAGTTAAATAGATTAAGTCAATTATGATCAGATTAAGAAAGGCTTAGCCATCCATTTGCTCATTTCCATTCATCAGCAGTTGATGTAAGTCCACAGGAACTTTGCAGTGTATAAGATAAATGCATTACCATTTCACTCATCTGTTCTTCAGTCCCATTTGTTTTTTAAGGCAAACAAAGGCAAACCAAAGTTTGAGCTCAGAAGTTAAATTCATGTAGCAAAAATGTGAGCACAATGAACTGTCTTCCTGCATCTTTCCTTGAGACACCTGAGAGTGTAATTCAAGGAGTCTTTAGTGTTTGAAATGTTAGGCAAATCCAATCCCTCCTTTCAGTGGGCTTACATTTTGTCACCTGATTTCTTTCTGAAAATGTTATTTTATACCCAGAAATATTCAGCCTGAGGTGATAGGTGTAATCCCTTAATGTCATTTTTTTTATGGCATAGGTTTTGTACCTGCAGCATGGCCAGAGGGATGACAGAAATTTGGGAAGTAGCTGATTACCTGATTTACTTGAGTAGAAATCTAGGTATGTTAAAAACATACCATGTGAACAGAAAGGAAGTAGAGGGTAATCATCAGTAAGAAACCCCCTAAGCAATGGTTATTCCTTTTGGGGAACTAACAGGAGCAAGGCTGAAAATATGTTTATTAGTTAACATTTTGTATGTTAGTGATTTGTCACGTTAGTGTCTGGTGTGTACTTCGAATTATGTCAACAACAGTCTTGTACAGCAGATTACACTTTGTTCTAAATGTAAAATTTATTTATGTCCAAGGTAGCTGACTGCGTCTAAAATATAGTCATGATAAATAGAAAGAAAATTAGGTTGTGTTGACTTCAAGATTATTGAACACCCTTTAGGTTAATCAAGTGATTCATATGATGAATATACATTGTGGATACAGATGAGAGACTTGGGATTTAAAGACACTCTTTTCTTTAAAAATGTCATGAATTTTAGGGTTTATAAATAAAAATAAAATCATGACAATTGTCATCCTGAACTGCCTGATATTGATCAAGGGTCCTTCATGAAAAACTGCATCTTATCTGTTCAATATGTTGGAGAATTGTTTTGATATATTAGCTAAACTTTAAATAGCTTAACTAATCTTATGTACAAGAGAGAGAATGTTTTCATAACTCTTCTTTCCATTAGAAATAACTTAGTACTTAAAATTTCTTCTTAAAAAATTATAACTTCTTCATATTTTCATGTGGTGATGAAAGACTGAAAAAAAAGGATTTAAAAAAAATAATTAATGCATTAACTACACTGAATTAAGAATTTTAGTACTATAGAGGTGTAAATGTTCAGATGTCAGGCTAAAATTTAAGATGAGAGAGAAAATAAAATAATGAAAGCTTTTAAAAGACTACCAGAAAATTTTTCTTGGTAATATTCTTTATTGCACCCTTCTCTTCTCTCTTCCCTCTCACTCAAAGGCTTTTGGCTTTAGCCCCATGATTTGTCACTTACAACATAAATACTTGTACAGATGGCATTAAGGATGGAAAAAGATGTTAGATCATTCTGTCCTCTTGTCTGCAACTTTCAATTTAAGAATTGAGATAATTGGTTTGTGTGGGGAAAAAAAGCCAATGTGAATCTAAAGTGACTACAAAAAACTGTGGATATGTCCAGTATAATTTGAAATATTTGGGTTTTAAGCCTTTTTTTCCCCAGGAATTAATATTGCCCTGCAATAGTGCAATAAAGTGCATAGTGAAACTTTCTACCCTTCTGCTTGTCCCTTAAAATTCTATGGTACAACAGACAGTGTTTATTAAGTTGTTGTTATTCAAATTGTAGCAAATATCTTTTTCTTTGTCTTCCCCTGAAAGCATGCAAAACCAAAAATAATGGTTTTCATTTTTAAATTGCAGTCATTTTATTGTTCCTAGAGAATAAATGCTGGTAAGAAAAGGCACAATATTTTTGCCTAAAAAAGGTTCTTCTGATATGGACTGCTCAATGTCAAAAAGTAGCTGTGTTTGACTTTCTGGTTTCAGTGAACTTGGGACTGTCAGCAGATTGGAGCTGATGTACAACAATCATGTTTTGCCATTCTGTGATAGAGTCTACACTGCCAAATTAGCAAAAGTTCCTAATGAGAAACTGATTCGTCACAATTTTTGTGTTCAGACAAATTTCTGATGGAAAATTATGGCTTTATCTGTTTCGTTTATCCATTATAATAATGATTGGGAAATTACAACTATTCCAAAATGTACTGTATATGTTGTATCATAGTAATATTTTTGATAGTTGTCTAGTCCTTGTGTTACTCTTTTCAATGCATTCAGTTCAGCTGTGGTCTAGAGCAATCTTTTATCTGTCAAAATATGTGCAGATCAATGAAAAGGGGTGTTAGTCAGCGGGGTATAGACTTCACATAAGTCTTAGTGATTTCCATGTGTGTATCTATATGGATTCATTTTCCTCTTCTCTGCATTGAATGTGAAGTGCATCCTAGTCTTGGTATAAAGCTCTTTTGTCTTTTAAGGCTCTAGGCAAGCATGTTTGTTCTTTCCCCAGCTATTGACTTTACAAGAAAAAATCATTAGCTTATTTGGTAAGCCCTGAAAAGCACAGTCTAAGGAATGTCAGTCTGTCCCGTATTACACCCACAGATAAAGTCCACAGGATGTCTTTGAAACCATACTCAATAACCAAAAGGACGTCTTTGTACTGCTGTGCCTGCAGAATCCCTTGAATGAGGAAATATGCAGTAAAATTTAATAAAACATCATTTTGAATTTTGGAGCCTATCTAACCAGGATTTATTTGATTGGCCTTTGTGTGAGTATTACACAGATTTTTATGTGCCTATTTCTGCAATTTAGTATTAAATATACTGACACTAAAATATGTCAGAGAAGGTTTTTTTCTGTCTGTATTTGAAAAATATCTGAAATTGATAAAGATGTCTTGTATTTGTGTATTTTGTTGATTATATATTTTCTGGTTTTGATATGTCACTGCATATAAACCAAAAACTAAAATATCAGACACTTGGACTTGGAAAACCAGACCCTTGTCTTTCCCAATTAAGAATAAAATTAGGAATTTATGGCTTTCTTAAGCTGAAACAGGATTTGTTTGAACCACTTCTAATGTCTTGCACAAAACCAGAAGAGTACAAATTGCTTCATTTTTTTTTACTTCTTGCAGAAATATGGTACATGTGACGTATTTATTAATGTGATGAAGTAGATTAATGTAATAGGTCATAACAAGTAGCTGTAATGTTTCATAAATACATTCCTTGGGGACAGTTAAGAGGCCAGATAAACGGAGTTTCATGGCTTTGAACACCAAAGGTATATACTAATGTTCTGATAAAATTTCACACAAAGTGCCTAATGATGCTAAAATTGATAAGTAAATAGCTGAAGGTTTAGATGCTGTGTGTAGATTCCAGAGGTAACTCTGCTTACTCCAAGGTTAGCTCAACACTGTGGTTTGGTCTTGATATCTAGACAGTATGCAAGGAAGTGGTTTGTTTGCTTGTTTTCTGAGGTTTTCAACAATTCTGCTTTATTGTGAATAAAGCCCTACAATGAAAACTCGTGCTGTGGTAAGATGGAATAGTTAGCACTCTTTCTTTGTTTTCTTTTTTTTTAACGCAGTGCATCCAGCCTTAACTCAACTTGTTTTCTTTGTCTTTAAATGTATACAGCTTTATATTGTCACAGAATCATAGAATGTTTAGAGTTGGAAAAGACCTTAAAGATCATCTAGTTCCACCACCCTTCCATGGGCAAGGACACCTCCCACTAGACCAGATTGCTCAAAGCACCATGCAGTTTAGTCTTAAACACTTCCAGGGACGGACCCTCCACAGCTTCCTTGGGCAACCTGTTCCAGTGTTCTCACCACCCTGTTTGTAAATAATTTCTTCCTAATATCTAATCTAAATTGACCCTCTTGCAGTTTAAAATCATTACCCTTCCTCTTATCACTACACTCCCTGCTAAAGAGTCCCTCTCCATATTTCCTGTAGGCCCCCTCTAGGTACTGTAAGGCTGCTATAAGGTGTCCCTGGAGCCTTCTCTTCTCCAGGCTGAACAACCCCAACTCTCTCAGCCTGTCCTCATAGCAGAGCTGCTCCAGCCCTCTGATCATCTTTGTGGCCCTCTTCTGGACTCTCTCAAACAGGTCCATGCCCTTCTTATGTTGGGGGCCCCAGAGCTGGATGCAGATTAGAGAGGCAGAATCACTTCTTTTGACTTGCTGCCCATGTTTCTTTTGTTACATCCCAGGATGTGGTTGGCTTTCTGGGCTATGCGCACACATTGACAGCTCATGTTGAGCTTCTCATCAATCAACACTCCCAAAGTCCTTCTCCTCAGGGTCGCTCTCAATCCATTCTCCACCCAGATTGTATTTGCACTTGGGATTGTCCTGACCCACATGCAGGACCTTGCACTTGGCCTTGTTGAACTTCATGAGATTGGCATGGGCCCACCTCCCAAGCCTGTGAAAGTCCCTCTGGATGGCATCCCTCCCCTCCAGTGTGTCGACTGTACCACACAGCTTGATATTGTAGGCAAACTTGCTGAAGGCGCACTCAGACCCACTGTTCATGTCACCAACAAAGATGTTGAACAGTACCGGTCCCACTGCCAACCCCTGAGGAATGCCACTCATCACTGGTTTCCACTTGGACATTGAGCTGTTGACCAAAACTCCTTGAGTGCAACAACCCAGCCAGTTCTTATCTACTGAGTGGTCCGTTCATCAAATCCATGTCTCTGCAATTTAGAGACAAGGATGTCATGTGGGACAGTGTCAAAGGCTTTGTTTAAGTCGAGGTAGATGATGTCAGTTGCTCTTCCCTTATCCACCAATGCTGTAATGCTGATGTAGAAGCCCACAAAATTTTTCAGGCACTATTTGTGCTTAGTGAAGCCATGTTGGCTGTCACCAATCACCTTCTTATTTTCCAAGTGTCTTAACATAGTTTCCAGGAGGATCTGCTCCATGATCTTGCTGGGCACAGAGGTGAGACTGACCAGCCTGTAGTTCCCCGGGTCATCTTTTTTTCCCTTTTTGCAAATTTTTCCCCTTTTCCAGTCAGCAGGAAATTCACCAGACTGCCTTGATTTCTCAAATATGGTGGATAGTAGCTTAGCACTTCCTCCACTAGTTCCCTCAGGACTCATGGAATCAACATTAATTGATGCTATCTCAATATGACAAATTTTTTTAAAATTCAGAATCCTTTTAGAATTTCACTGAAAAAAATCTACAAAAGTTTTCAGTGAAAAGCCACAAAAATATTTTAATTTAAAAAGGTTTTTGGTCGATAACTTTCATAATAAAAATATTTTTGTTTAACTCTTTTTTAAATTCTGACATAAAGAATCTTTTGATAGGTATTTCATTATCTTTAAAAATATTTACTAGAGGAGTGTTTTTAAAAAAAAATATTAACAATATTATAAAATATGAATTTACCCACAGCATATCCTAAGTTCAAATCTGGTTACATTGTTTATATCATCTTATGAGATTCAGAGAGCTTTACATTTAAAATATATTGCTAACGATTATTAATTTCTCACCATGGTATCAAACAATTCTGAAGAAAAGCATTTAATTTTGTACATTAACATGTACTTTCCATGACAATTTAAATTTGTGAAATTTGTTCATCAGAAGTTAATGACAAAAATTCCTTAGTTGTCAGTGAAGTTTTTTGACCTAGAAGAATAAAACAGTCTATATGAACACTGGGGGAATATTTAGATAAACAGAATGTGATTAATTATATAGGACTTGGAGTCTAATGCCTGCAACGTATCACAGGTTAGATGTATTGCTGCAGGTGGTAAAGCCTGTGTTTTCATATGTTACCGTGCATCACTGATTAGATTTGGGTCACTGTATTAGGAAATTATCATTATAGACTTAGATGGATAGTGTGATGCGCTCTCTGTGGTGTTTTGAATCATTATGCTGCTCTTCTAAATGTTGTTCCTTACTTCACATTCTCAATCCTAGAAAGTATGGTGCATAGGTGGATTTTATCTTCCATGCATAGCTTGACTGAAACAAATTAGGGGCTTCTTTTACAGAGCTTATTGTAGCTATAGGGAGCCTGTATAAAAGTGTGTGAAGCCTTTTTAATATGTTGGATTATATTGGTAAAAAATATCTTCTCAATGACCTGGCAAATATAAGTGCCTTTTATACAAGAAGAGGGGTTTCAGTTTTGTTTTTAACTTTGATTTAATAGTTTAACATCTGGACATAAGTTGTAAATATGATACTGTGAATAAACTGTTTTCTGGATAGATTTGTGAAAGGGTCATGAATGATTTATCAGAAATTACTAGCTTTATTTTGCTCAATGAAATATCTTTCCTCATTCATTTAAACAAGTCCGTCAAATTATCAGCTAGTGGAAATCATTTTATGTGCATGAGTTTCAGGAGAATGTTTCTCAAGAAACCAACTCATGATTTTGATGATTACCTATATTTATATCTGTATTTATTCAAGAGCTGTTTATGAAGGTGAACTCTGCCCCATGATGTGATTTTGTTCTTTTGATAAAGAGGCATTCTAAAGAGAAAAGCAACAAGAAATTATAGCAGAGCATAAAAGGAATGCAATGATCAGAACATGATTTTATAATCTTAAGATACAAAATGTCACACTGAGAAAGAGAATGATAAAAGAGCAGCAGAAGGCAAAATGTGAAAAATCATCTGACAGGTATGGGGGACAATCTTGCATAATCATCAGGTGAGACCACTCCAGCTGAACCTTGGCAAATGAATGCACATACTCTGATTGCAAGATGAGAAGTGAAAATTCTCAGTCTGGCACCTGTACACCTGGAGAATTCACACTGATTGCAAGAAAACCTGTAAACCCTGCAGAACTGCATATGATGCTTTCAGACATCAGAGGGAAGGTGAGAATGCACCACGAGCTTTAGAGTTTTGTTAAATGGAAACTGGCATATAGGTGGAGGTGAATAGCAATATCTGTGGTGGTGTCAGTTAGAGGAGCAGAAAGACTAACTGGTTAAACTGTGTGGTATGGACATGCCTTTCCTTAGTGGCAACAGGCACCAGTTTTTGTTTACTTACTGGGAGGAATTATGATCATGGTATGGTAGCCGGAGGTCTCGCTGGATGATTAAATCTTTGCCTTAGAGCTGTATTGTAAGAATTTGACAGAGCTGTCAGGGGCCCCACTACTTCCAAGTCTTTCAGGTAGCCAAAGAGGAAATTTTAGTGGGCCCAGCGTCAGGAGGGGTGTGAAGGATGCCATGATAGTGACAGCACTGGGAACATGCCACACACACACTGAGGAAGCCACAAGAAGGAAAGTGAAGAGCCTTCGCTGTTCTGCTATGCTGCACATTCTGCACGCTGCCCGCTGAATATCAAAGAAGGACAATGCAGAACTACAACCAAGCAAACAATATTTCACTTGGAAAGTTTCATTCTTGCTATGGCTAGAGATACAAGTTGCAACTGTAAGTGACGTCTTTAACATCCGAGGGAAAAGGCAGTCATGAACAACTAGCTGTGTGCTAGTTGACATGTGCTGCTCTGCTGAGGTTAATTCCTCTGCTGGAGGTGCCTGTCAGGACTCCTGGACATCCTTTTCTAAAAGAAAGCTTGTATAGACAACTTTTCAAAGTTATCTTTTCAAGGAGTCGAATCTGCCTTCCTTTCCCACCCAAGTTCAGGTACTTGATTTGAGGAGTTGGGGGAAATAGAGACTGACATTTTTTTTGGAAAAAAAATAATAGAAATAATAAAAACGTATGTATACACACGCTCTTTATTTCATTTGGCCTCTTCATTTCTACAGTTAATTCTTTTAATAAGAGATAATGATGAGCTTTGATAGTATATTTTCTGCCAGGGAAGTGAGAGGACAGAAGTCAGTAGCTTGGAGGACTAGCATGGGATGTTTTCAATCAGATCAGCCAGTCAAGAACTGGTTAAAACTCTTTTACTAGACCTTTTTCTTCTTTGTTAAATTCAAGTGTCAGCAAAGCCCCTTTAAAGAGTGAAATTTCTGTAAATACTTAGAGACATAGTTCCGAGTACCGAGCTGCACAGCCACAGCGGATCAGATGATACACAGTGTGTGGTGAAGGTGCTGGCCTGGTCTCTCAGGTTCCACAAGGTGGAGAGGGGAGTCATGTAGGTGGTTGATAAAGAAAGGAAATGGTAAGAAGGCAGTAAGGCTCTACCATGGAAAGCAGTGAGGAAGG
Organism: Chionis minor; assembly: GCA_013398295.1. Lineage (NCBI taxonomy): Eukaryota > Metazoa > Chordata > Aves > Charadriiformes > Chionidae > Chionis > Chionis minor. The sequence continues at coordinate 229,934 of VZSF01005378.1, forward strand.
GATGTTTTAGTTCACTGTGACTGCTTCGAGCACCAAAACTATGCCAGTGCTGCACCACGGGGCTTGCTGAACCTGAACCAGCATGGTACTAACAAAGCTGTGCTGGTTGTGGTGGTTGTGCTGCCAAGGTACAACGCACTATGCTATGTGGACATGCTGGCTTCCCTGCAGTAGCTTGGGGCATGCCTTCTTGCAGTCTTTCCTGCCTAGGAAAGATGTGTTGGGAGAATCGGCTATAAATATGACCTAAGATTTCCTTGGGCTGTAGAAACAGGAAAGGGACAGATGTGTTTCAAGAAAACAGGATTTTATGTGCATTACTTATTTATTTAACTTACTAAGATGGCAACCTTATATAATCAAGTTTATCTTGAAAAGAAACAAACCTGAAAGGGCTTCAGGTAACTGCAGAGGTAATATTAGTTTAAGAATCTGAAAAAGCTTTGTAATATTTTCGCAAATAGGAAATCACCATTTTGTTTCTCTTATTGGGATTTTGATGGGTGATAAAGCCATTTTTCTAAGGGTATGTGATATGGGCATGGAAAGCAGCAATATTTGAGTAGGCTGAACTGATGGAGTTTTTACTGTAAGAGAAAGCGGCTGAAATCTGACAGGTTGGGTAACAATACAGTATTCTTTCTCTGGGGTAGAATGCTTCCTTGAAGTAATTTTTGTAACTCTTTGACAGTTTCTGCAAGATCAGCATCTAGAATCTTGTCCTTGTAAGGATTTGGGAGGGAATTAGTCTGTAAATCAGTTTTTATGGAATTGGTCAATGTGATTAAAAGCATCAAATACTTGTCATGTAGTGTTAGCTAAAGTTTACACAGTGGGATCAACGAATCCTAAATCTTCAGGTCTTTGGACTTAATGCTACCTGTAGTTACATGGATGTAACTGTGACTGATTGTGCAAGTTGAAATAATTAACACAGGCGGTGTCCTATTGCACGTGCTGAGGTTATAGAAAGCAGAGATGCCCACTATCACACTTTGGTTTTATTGTCTTTGAACAGATGGGAAGACTCTACTTACATTAAATACCTGAGATAACCCATGGCTATATGAATTCCAGTAACTGCACTGAATCTAGGCACCAAACTGTCCATTATGATTTTTTTGTTTGTTTTAAATGTTGTAATCTTAGGTTTTGGACACCTAGGCATAATCAGATGAGTTTGATAACCTGATCAGCACTTTCTCCAAGTCAGTCCTAAAAGCTTACTTTTGCACATGCTAAATAGCACCAGGAGCAAGATGGTCTTTTTTTTTTGTCTTTTTGTGTGTATGTGTGTGTTCAACCCAATATTGTGGGGCTCAGCCATCTTGACAGGTGTGCTTTTTGCCAACTCAAGATGTATGGCTTCATCTCTAGACAATTCAACAGGTCCTTGCACTCCATGAGCTTCTAATAGGCCTACTGACATTTAATCAGGTAAAAAATATCCTTTGTGATAAGCAGGCCAGGACAGTGTCGTTACTATGGCTGAGTATGAGTTGAGAGAAGAATGGTATCTGCTTCAGTTGCCCAACTGTGAAAATAGTATCTTTTTTGGACTTAAACCCAAACCAGCATATTAAAAGTTAAAAGCCTTGATAAGGATGGCAAAAGAAAAAAAATGTGGATTTATGCTTTTATGGGACTATCATTGTACGGTGATGAACTATAAAGATTTATTTTTGAAATTTTGATCCAAACACATTTATAAAATCTTGTTTCCACAATGCAAATCATTTGCAAACATCATTTAACAAGTTAAACAGAGTTTATGTCTTCCTTATGATACTGAAGGAAGAAGTCAGCATTGTCTGATGAATATGTCTTTTAGTCATTACATAGTTTAGTTATGTAGGGAAGATAATGTCAAGATGTGAAGGATGCCTAATGTTAACATTTTTCATTATATTGCTTACTATAACTAGGTATTCCAATACCATGAGCAAAGATGTCTTGAGTCAGGGCCCCAAGGAAGCCTTTAAATTCTAAGATTAAAAATACTCTTGGAGCAATTCTTTTGCACCATCTGTTTTTTGAATAGCAGTTTGGCTCCATATGGAAGCTCTTTTCTGTGGCCCTGAGGATTCAGAACTTTTTAAAGAAAGCTAAAAAGATTCTCCCAAATTTACATGAACCTAGTATCTGGGATCAAAAAAGAAGTTTTGTAAGATTAGCCATAAAATTTCAGTAATACTAAAAATGCTAGTGGTCAGTATTTCCACTTGTAATTTTTGGAATGTGACTTTCTCATAGCAGAAGACAAGACTGAGATGTACAGTCTCAAGCTTTACTGTATTAGCAACACGGCCTGTGTTGTTCACTGACTTTAATACAGAACTGTACCAGTAAAAATGTATTAATGAAGAATGATCATCATCAGTCTCCTTGAATGGAGAGATTAGCCATTCAGAGAATATATTTTTACTCTCATACAGATTTGTTATGCTATTAAAAAAATTGTGCTCATTTATCTTCAATAAAAGTAAATTACTTCCCTGGATACCAACAGCTTCTAGTATGCTCCATGTAAACGGGTGAATAATTTTTTATCTTAGGCAAAAGAATCAGTGAAAAAAAAATCTGTTATACTCTTTCATAACAACCATAAAGGTATAAAATTGCTATAGACATTGCTATATAAGTTTCTGAAAAAATAATACTGAAAGATCCCATGGACTGACCTCCTGGATGATCTCTAAAAAGTGGGAAGCTTGGGAGTAAGTATACTGGTTATTGGTGTATTAAATGATTTCACTTCCAAATTTAAGTCAGTTCTTCAGGAAGGCTGTGACCTATAAACTGCTTGTAAAATATTGTATTTTAAAATTACTTCTTAAATGTTTTATGGATATAGCATTAATATTGTTGTATATCTTTGGAGATTAATAGCTCTACAGTTACCTGTAATAACTATGGCAACAGAGTAAATTTTGACTGGGTACCACTTACTCACTAATGGTTGCTGTAATTACAAAGAAACAAGATAATAAAAACCCAGAAAGTATTTGTTATCCTCTGACTCCAATACATTAATTATTGCCATGCAGAATTGAAGGACTCGGGAATTTCAAGTTTTTTTCCTTGCTGCAACACATCAGACTTCTCAGCACAAGTTAATACTTTAATGAATAACATAGTATTTGTTGTGAATTGTATTAGACTGTTTTGCATTCTAGAAACATCAAACAATAAGACATGACAAGGTCATGGGGCTGAAATAACATTGCCTTGGATACTTTGGAAAGTCTAAAGCTGTGATTCATACAGGGACGTCTCTGCTTGATCCTTCTCCAACGTTTTTGTGATAATTGAAGCATGACCTGAAGCTCTCTGTGAGTATGTGTCTATGGTTCTGTGAGTTAGTTCGTTTTCAATGTAGGCTGTACAAAAGAAATCTAGTTGCAAAATGGATTGTGGATATTTAACAGTTCCTCTTTGGAGCTGTGTCCTCTCTAAACATTACAGTTTAAGCTGCAGCTGAGGCACTGGAATGAAGGTCTTTTTTGATCCCTCTCAATGGATAGAAATCAATATTAGATTCCCTGATACACTTTTAACTTTCTTAATTATTTTAATTATCACCCAGCTTATTGCACTCAGTAAACAATGGGAAATAGCTTAATGTCAAATAGAATCTTGTTCAGCAAGATGAACTAGCCTCACGGATGACAGGTAGTACATTGGTCATACTAAGCTGCCTGTGAAGGAAAATGTTAAGTGGAGTTGGATTAGACAGAGAAAAAATTGACATTCATGTTTTGGGTGTCTGTTAACTAAATGTTAATGGACTAATGTCTGTGTCATAATGACAGTCCCAATGAGAGGACACAGATGTGTCTTGTTTGAGAAATCTTTAATTATCTGTGTGCTTTCAGGACATCCTTAGAGTTAAAGGCTTTTGGCTGTGGGTTTGTATGGTAGTTTGTTGTGGGTTTTTTTGTTGGGTTTTTTTTACAAATCAACTACACTTTGTGTAAGCCTTACATGGGAAATGGTTTAGTTCCTTCATTTTCTTTGTAATCCATTATTTCAACTATGATTACGTAACATTGCTTTTATTTATTTTTTTTTTTTTTTTCCCCTGTTCATTTTTATTCCAGCAATACATAATTTCTGGAAAAGAAATGAAGGCTTAAGCATGAAATACCACAATCATTACATGTCAGTATTAACACAATGAATCACATTTTGGTATCTGAGAACTGTGACCACGGTCTAGGTTAGCTAAGGGAGTGACTATTACCCTTCTCTGATTCCAAACTTTCTCTTTATATTTAAGAACATCATGGTGAAAAAGAAGCTGATGACAGAAGCTGTGTCAAAGCCCAGCCACCAGCTTCAGTACGGGTAGTGACCTTAGTGCAGAGTAACTCCACATAAAGCCCTACTTTGCTGAACAGAGAGCTCATCAGCTGAAGACTTCAAGAGGATAGCATAGAGACAGAGGAGCAGAATCACAAATAAAAGCTCTTCTAGAGTTGGGACAGAAGTCCCTGTACCTGGGATGATGCCTGTTAGCAGGACCATTTACCCCTTTTCCCATTTTGATGACATTTTAACAATTACTCTGAAGATGGTAGTTACCTTTCCTCACCAGGATGCTGCCTTGCTCCCCAGACAGCTGTCACTTGTGGAAAAGCACTTTTATTTGTCTCGCATTAGCCTCAGGAATCTATTAGTGCAGAAGAGCTGCTTGAGAAGCTGAACAAACTCCCAAAACTTCTGCCCAACAGCAGCTGGAAGTATAGATGGCTCTTCAGATAATCCCTTATACTCCCTTTTTCTCCAGACATCTCTTGTGGTTTAACTAGACGTGAACAAAAATTTCACCAGTGTAGTACATTTGCTGAGAATGGCCAATAACAAATACTTGGGGAGTGAATGTAGGGAACAAATTAAATGTAGAAGAACTTTTCTCTATATTCTTCTTGCAATTAGTAGGTAAAAGACTGCATGAACTAGAGTTACATGTAGATCACTGCTTTTAATAACCACTTAATAGAAATACTAATGATGGGGCAAATTGCTTTTTAATATAACTATACTCTTAGCTGCAACAGCCTAGTCTCATCTTCAAATTTTATTCATTTTAAGGTAAGTTTTATAAGACATCATGTCTCTGTTCTTGCTGTGGCAAAAAGTTCTAGCACATTTTGGAAAGAAAAAAGTACTACTTGTTATTTGTTATTTAAAATATCATGTGCACATGATACACCCCCTTGACTGATGTTCTCATGCAGCAGTGGAATGAACTGTTCCTTTCACAGAAGTATACCCATCTCTGCAGAATCACAATTAAAATTGTTGTCCATCAGTTTTAATAATATAAAATTGTACTGCCTGACCTGGAATTGATTTATATCAGTTTATTTTAATAGCAAATTATTTACTTTCTCTATAAGCCTTGGAGTAAATACCACCATAATTTTTATCACATATGTCTGAAATCTGTATAACTCGTTTCCTGTAGTACTCTTGGTTTCTTTTTGGTTCTGTTTTATGCATTTGTACATGAACAGACAGAATCCGCCCTGTGGTAAGTAAGATAATGCCTAAACATGGCTTTGGATGCCATTTCAGATACCCCAGGGTATCCATCTGGCCTCCAGCTGCTGCCTCAGAAAAGCACGGGTTCTCTGTCATATGCATATCCTGCATAGCTGTGTGGATGTCTCCAGTATCTCAGGATATTTAAAATCTCAATAGTGCCTATGTTTACAGCAACTCAATGCAATACTGTGTCATAGCCCTAATCTTGAACTGAGACATTGAGAGTAAGCATAAAGAGAAGTATTTTCAGATTTTGAATAGGTGTAAACCAATCATCATTTGTTATTTTAGTAATCACATTGCTCCTTGCTTGAAAATGTCTGCTGTATGGAGATTGAGCAGATAATGGCTTCATTTCTCATAAACCTTATATAGTTTGATACAGTGTGTATTCCTCCTCTGTCTGCCAGCCTAACATTCACAAATTAACTTCTGTTATTTTTGATTATCTCTTTATAATTCTCTGGTTTTCTTTTTCTCCCCCCCNTATTTCATTTGTCTCACTGAAATACTTATCAGTGACAAGTTTCTTGTTTAATTTTACAAATGCATTCTTCTTCTCTGTGAACTCTCAGTATGGAAAGTTCAAATGGTTACTCTCCTTGTTTCTACTTCACTGGGAACAATTTAATTAATGCAAATCTCTGTAGTAATTCTTCCTTTTAACAGCTAATTAAATGAAATGCTAATTAAAAAAAAAAAAATCTGAACCCCCCACTCTAGCACTTGAAATCAATTGTATAAATTAATGAAATAAGGGCTGATCCTATAAAACTGAGTCTTCCAGTAAAGCCAAATTCTAACAGATGGTGCATTCTGAAGTTTTTGATACATAACAGTTAACTGTATTACAGTGTACAATAAACTGCCTGAATTCCATTCACCTAAACATACCCTTGAATCCATGCTGACTGCATTAGGATTCATCAGATAAAACACCCTATGTGGAGCAGCTCAGAGGATGAAGGTTTAGCTTAAATAATTTTAAGTTCAGTTTAAAAAATGAAATTAATATCAAGCCACTGAAATCTGGTGGAATAACAGATTTGTATCTGATATCAAGCTTTGGAATGAAATCAGCTCCACTAGAACTGGAATATTCTGTAAATGGCAGTTGTGAGACTTACCAGCACAACCTCTTTTCTACACTTATGTCAAGGTACTGAACTAACAGTGCCTCATAATAAGTAAATTTTTATTAAAATTTTTCATATAAGAAGAATCCAAGGTCATTGATTTATTTTTTTTTAATAAGGTTCGCCACTATTCTTAATTTATGAACCATTACAGATTAATCACTTTTATATGTAGTTGGCCACTACTATACCTGAACTCGTGGTTTTCCATTCAGTCCACTTCTTTTCCACCGCCTGAGATGTAATGAGAACAACTTCACTGGAAGGCATCTGGGCAAGTGTTCTCTGTAACCTCACAGGGAACTAAGATTACAGTTTGCACTAGGAGCAGAAATGTTTTAGATTTATGTGAAATGTAACTTGATAAAGTAGGCACATGCAGGATAAGGTAGTTGCAGAGCAGCATCTTAAGCATATCAGGGTACATGTTCAAGGATTTTCAAGTTCAGTACACAAAGGACCTGTCATAAAACAGTTGTTTATCAGAAAGAGTCCTCCTTGACATCAGTGTAAGGCATTAAAAATTGAAAAGGATCCATTACATCCTTGATTCTGAATTAAAAACCTCATGCATTTTACTTACTTTCTTCTCTAAATAACATTTCTGGTGAGTTTAAGCTGCATTTTGCAAGGCTCATAAACAGTTGAGGTCACAGACACATTGCTTCAGTGATGTTTAGTTAATGTGCTAGTTTAACACCCAGAGTTGTTTAAAGCTGCTGGCTGTAAACTGGGAAGGAGGAGGGAGAATTTCTCTCAGTAACAGATTATTGCTTTGTATCTACAATAAGTAAAGGTGTCCTTAGGCTTAATAAAATGTAACTTATTCTTTTATGCCATGAATATGGATTGTCTTCAAATGAATGGTAACAGAACTATTCTACAAAGTATCCTTCTATAGGGTTTACAAAAGATTATTTATTTAGTCTGATTTTGGAGTGATTTTGAAGCAGGATCAGCCATTTAGTGTTTAAAAAACTTGGTATGCAATACAGCAAAGACTCCAAAGCTATTAGGTGACCACATCATATTTACAGTATATATGGCTGTGAAAAGTATGTCCAGTAGCAGACAAATGCTTATGTTTGTGACTTGAAAAGCTCAGGACACCAAGCGGTTCAGGTGCACAGCCCACTATTTCTTTGTTTGTATTTTGAACCACATCATTGGATGAAGCCACAGCTCTGCTGTCAGGGCAATGTAATCACTTTATGCTGTGGTGTCTTTGAAGGAGCAGAAGACTGGATGGAGCTCTGCCTCTATGTATTTCTCACTGCATCTTATCCCTTTTGTCCCTTTTGGTTGAGTAGTTCCTGTAAAGAAAAATGAACACTTTTGTCCTATACTAACTGTGGCACTGAACTGCTGGTCTTCCCTTTACAGACTGAGGACATTAAATGAGCTGCATTTTCCTATTTTGTTTCACCTTTCTAACTGCAAAAGAGTCTGTAATGCTTCATTATGAAATTTGAAATTTTCCTTCCGCTTATCAGTCTACAGTTATACATCAGGAAAAAAAAAAAAATTCTAAAAGTATCCTGGAATTGCTCAGCAAAGAGAGACTCCAGAAACAGATCTCAAAATAATGATGTAGATATATTTTTAAAAAGTGAAAAAAAAAGGATTGCCACAAAGGAAAGATGAAGAAGATAAAGGCTCACGTATGATTTTCCATAGTTAAACCAAGCTTACTATGTATTCTTGAAATTATATCATGTATTTCTGTTTTAGATGTCCAGAATATATGAAAAATTTAGTTAAGATGGTGACAGCTTGGATACAATTACCTGCGTCAGTCATTCTGGTTAAAATTCTGCATGGCAACATAAACACACTGAGAATAAAATGTGAAAAGGCCCAAATGCACTGTTCCTCCACTGCTCTTTAACTACCTTGTTAAATGATTGCTGACAATTTATATAGAAAAAAATAAAAACTATTAAATTAGTGAAATTATTTAATAAAACATGGGCTGCTTTGTATTCTCTGAGGTGGTCTGCACTAGCATTACAGGAACATTTTTCCTAAGCAAAAGTAACATTTTTCCTATGATGGTGCCTAATAAATGTGGTTCATGCATAAGGATATCTAAGTTCATTCTCTAAAATAAATACCCTATCCAAGAACTATTCAGTGTGGTTTCCCAAAGTTTTTTTATCTAAGCTGGAATTTACATAACCTGGGCCCACTACCTCAGATCAGTGTTGCATTCTGTAGTATTTTCAACCACGTTGCATTTAGGTTTAGCAGCCAGTCGTCAATGACCATTAAGAGGAGCAATTAAACACTCAATGTCTTAAACTAGAACTAAGATGCAATTCCCTGTAATGGTAATGATACAGTATAAGCATGTGTGGCAGTACAGTGCCAGTTATTGAGTGCTCAGTTCTACATATCTGATTGTCAAAAAAAGAGGCACTTGTGCAATTTAATGGCATTTGTTACAGTGTTACATACTGAATCTAGACATGTTTCCACCTATGCTATTAGTTACCATCAGCTGCAATGCTTCTCCACATGGTTAATTGTCTGATCTCTATACACTGTTAATCACTTTTTCCACAGAAGTATTCACTTTAATTTGATGGCCTATCCAACAAAGCACATTTTCTTAGAAAGCGTTTTCATTTTGCAGACTATGCACTCTCAGACTAACTGTTCATCCACTACGGTATATTTTTCTTGAGATGAAATTAACATTTTTTTAAGAACACTAATTGATGTTTTATTTATAGCCTTGAAGTCTCTAGTTTCATTCTGTCCTTACACTTTCAAGGTTTCTGCTGCCATCTTGCATTCATAATTTTGGGAACCTTTGGTAAAATCCACAGTTTATCTTCAAATATCTTTAAGCTTTGCTTTCCTTATTAGGTAGTTAATGGTTTATTAGCACAATCCAGCCACGCGTACCTCCTTGTTTTCGGTCCATTAAATGTTTCATTCCACAAAGCAACGATGAACTAAAAGACATGTATAAGTCATAAGACATAAAATACAGATAGATGAAAATAATGATCTGGTACTGCTTGCTAACAGTATCTACTAGTTATGACAGCACTGCTAGAACACAATCAAATGTACTTTACTGCAGGCCCCATGACTGTTAATGTACTCTCTAAAATCTGCTATTCAACAGAGGGATAGCGTGTTCTTCCCAGTGTTTGGGGGTCTGAACCTTTTGTGACTTATCCCAGGTTTTAATGAGCTTAACTTCATTATCCTGGAAAAGGTTGTTTTAACTTCTTCTGTATGAGAAAGATGTTGTTGGGCTCATTTGGAGTGGCAGCCGAATTCAGCAGGATGCTATGTCCCTGTTGACCGAGGTGCACAGCATGAGATGCTGTTATGCTGTAGCTGAGAACACCACTACATCAAAAAGAAAGATGGTTCCGGCCTGTACTATAGTCTGTCTCTTTGTACGTGATATTTCTAAGACCAGCAATAGATTATAAGTTCAGACTGTTATTGCTGAACATAATAACATCTGAAGTTCCCATCAGTCTTAAGGGTTACAAAAGACATCTGTTGGTAAAAGATATCTGTTCTTTCCATGAGCTCTTCAAATGCTACTGAGTGAAAAGATGAATTTTGTTATTACTTGAGAGTAATATTTTGAAGGTTAGCTCCTTGCCTACATACCAACAACAGTTGAATATGTGTTTATTGGGTGGAAGAAATTTATTGGATCAACCTGCTATTTGAGCAGTGAAGAATAATTTCATTGCTTGGAAGATTGTAGATGCATTGTTTTTTGCCCTTCATTCTGTCAAATGAATTGGAAACAAAGCACAGAGAGCTTTCCAAAATTTTGTGTTGAGTCTCTTGTATCTTCATGGGGTCTTAAGTCTTTATCAACACATAATTTTTTGCTATTCCTCTTCCATGGTTGCTCACATCTACCACATCTACTTTTTCCAGCCAGACTTTTGCTGGCAGAACTGTGAAACTGGCACAGTAGTTAACGTGCCACTTGTCACTCTCAAAGCACTGTTTATTTTACTGGATATCAGTTTTGTATGAAAGCTGCTATACAAAAAAAGAGAACAAAACACTTTACAGGAGACAGACAGTCGTACAAAAAGAAGTATTTATGCTGAAGAAGTTCTGGGTATGTAGATTGCTGTCCCCGCTTCTACTGGCTAGCTTCTGTCTGTTATGTATGCAAAATTTCAAGCTTTTTTTGTCATTCTCTGGAAACCATTCACAGTGGACTTAGTGCCTCTAGGTGTTACAGTCTTATGCTGTAGGAATTTACTATGAACTGGATGTTTTCCTTTTCTTGGTTGTTCATACGGAGAAATGTGAAAACATTGGGGCATGGGTTTTGTTGTGATTTGGGGTTTTTCCCCAGTAAAGATAAATTTCATTCTCCAGTCACTGAAATAGAACTTTAACATACTTTTATTTGTCTTGAGTGGACCTCAGCTATAAATATGATTCACCTATACATATGAATTTGGTGAATGGGTGAAAATTACATTCTTTGTGTAGTTTTTGAAAAGTTTCTGTAGGAGTGCAGATCTTTGATGTCACCTTGAGGGAATTCATCAAAATGTGTTCTTATTTGGCTGGCCTGGTTGCCAAGGTAGACATGTAGTTTTCAATCTTTGAACATTTTGTTGATCGAAGTAAGAACAGAGCGTCAATTTATAACTTTTGACAGCTTCAGCAATGGACTTTTCTGTCAAGCAGTGTCACGTATAGAGGAGAGAGCAACAAACAGAACTGCTATCCTTAATTTATTTTGATAAAACACTTTTACATAGGTGTTCAGTGCTAGATACTGATCATATTAACTGTGACCAGGTTTAGACAGTTGTACCTCAAGATCTTTTAAGAGTGTTGGCTCCTAAGTTGATGATATTAATTTTATCGTCATATTTAACAGGGAAATACTTTATGAAGTTCATTGCAAGATTACTATTTTGTGCCTACTGCACTGTATTTGCATCCTAAAGTGAACTTGTGCCCTTCTGAAAATCAAAAGGACTTTCTCCACCTCTGTATTATCACAGGATTTCCTAATGTTCTGTAATGCACACAAAAAACCCAACCAACCAACCAATAAGATTACAAAATATTATATATTTAAATTGTTTGAATTAACTTATAGATAGAGTAGATTTTGTGATGATGATAATAACACACATTTTCTCTTTGTGAGGTTTTTGGATTTATTACCATACTAGACTTGCATTATGAAGAACCTGCTCAATCTCTAATTAACATTTTTCCTCCAAAATACATTTTCTGCAAATTGCTTTAAAGGTATTTATCCTAATTGCTTTTTAATTTTTTTTTTTTTTTTTTTTT